>NW_012192892.1:94419-144040 GCF_000504015.1 Erythranthe guttata
ACATTATGAAATGCGACTTGTTAAAATAGATGTAGAACCTGCAACTCAGGCAATGCTAATGATTCAAATGATGAAACGTCTACTTTATATCTTCCGACATTCGGCCATCTTTGCGATTCCCGGCTGCCAAAAAAAAATAAAAATAATAATAATAAAATAAAAAAGTTACTCGCAGATGCTAAAACATCAACACGACCAGAGGATAACATCTATGCGTAATCGTGTTAAATTTTTTTATTCATCTCAGTTATTTAATGCAAGTATCAAGAAACGTAAGAAGGAATTTAGCTATCGTATTGAAAAATATTGAAACCCTCGTGCTTTTTTCCTCTCTGCTCTCCGTGAGAAGCATTCTGCAACCTATATTTAATATACACACACAGCTGTTTTAGCTATAAATTACTCAAGAGTATATTCATGTTTGTTTGTATGTTGAGCTGATTTATATTCGAGCAATCAAATAATTTCAAAAAGCTTTTGTGTTTTTCCCAAAAGATTTTGAGCTTTAAATAGAGAAGCTGTAATAGAAATTTGATTTTAGGAGAAGAGTGACTTCTGTAGATTACTTTTCGATAGTTACTAGATTAAGAAGAATACTTCCTAACTATAGTTTCATTTACTATCACGGGTATTTGGACGAGTAGAAAGACTAATACAGAAATTTTAAACACTATATTTGTTTTATGTGAGATTTTACCAAACAGAAAATGTATATATATATATATATATATATATATATATATATATATATATATATATATATATATGAAGAAACCTTTCTCAATCTGATTCCGTTGTATAAGCAAGGGTTTCTCCTACTTCAATCCCTTCTTCGAGTCCTCGGTAGTCATGGTTTCAGACCCATGGGGGGGGGGGGGGGGGGGTATGTTTACTGGAATTACTTATCCTAATAATCTTAAGTAGTGAGATATTGTTTCAGATTTTTCCTTGTTTTTTCGCGTAAGAAGGTCCGGGTAGTAAGTCCTGTTTAAAGGCTATAAAACCTGTTGAAGTGCTTAGGATTTGAGGCTAGATCTAAAGTCATATCTAAGAACATATAATTATGGATAGTATTTTTTGTAGATCCACCTCTTCTGCTTCTAATTCCACGATCTATACTGATCCAAAGAGAGTAATAAATTTCGACGAAGTCATTATAGAAGATTTCGGAAAATCCATTGATAATTGGAAAATTCCAAAAATTACTAAAGAAAAAATCTAGAAAAACACAAGATCTCTGTTTTTCAAAACCGATTTTACTATCAAAACAGAAGAAAGAGATATCCAATTATCAAAACCTTTTGAAACAATTGCTCTTCTCTCTAATAAATCCCTTCAAAAGCATAGAGATAAAGATTACAAATATATTTATATAGAATTAGTCCAAGTTGGAATCAAGCCCCTTACTAAAGAGGGATTAAATATATCTATCCTTGTTGTCCTTAGGGATGCAAGATTTACTATCTTTGAAGATTCCCTTTTAAGTTCTATAGAGTCCAGCCTGTGTACTGGTCCCATTTCGTTTGATTGTTACCCTAATCTAACACTCTCATTAAATGACATAAATATTTTAAAATCTTTAGTGTTACAAATAAAACATACAATTACAAAATGCTTGAAGGTTCTATCTCCGTTGCTATAATATTTAGAATACATTACAAGGCTATGAACTCAAGCGTTCACTACAAAAGTTAGGTTCCACAGTCAAAAGGATGAAACCCTCTTACTCCAAACGGATTTACGATGATCTAATGTTGTCGTCTCTAGATCCATACAATGGAAAGATGTATCTCTTCCAGAAGAATGGGCCCTAGAGGAAGTGGTTTAGAGAGAACCTGTATACTCCTTCAAACCAAACACTCATATTAAATCTTTCACTCAATATACTGATGGAAGAATAAGCCTTTCTTTTGATAGAAGTACTACCAACAGATCTGATGATTCCACCGTTACAGATACCGTAGACTTAGGACGAGTCTCTCAAATCCCTTCAATTATTAACATACCTTATAAACATAGATATTCCACGGATATTCCCAGCTCTTCTTTAAGA
Organism: Erythranthe guttata; assembly: GCF_000504015.1. The sequence goes on from NW_012192892.1 coordinate 96,473, forward strand.
GATGTTGATTATTCTTCACAAATACCAAGACAAGTTTACAATAGTAAATCCAACCAACCAAGAACAGATTCTGTAGAAGAACCCTCTAGTCCAACCTTCTCATCCCTAACATAAAATATTGTTAATGAGTTAAACGCTATAGAACAAAATTTTAATATTAATAAAAAATTTCTTCATGAAAACTTTTACTCAAAACATAATAAAGAATAAAGAAATTGGTTCTTTAAAGAATTTCTTCATGATAGAAAAAACATACAAGAAGAATATTATAAATTTGTTAATTTTCATAAAATAAATATTTTCTTTTTTGACTGGTTCGAAATATATGCCCTCAATAAGTCTATAAATTATCCTCTCCAAAAAACCATTAGTCCTATAACTCACAGAAATAAAAATCTAGAGTGGGAAACGATTACAGATTCCAAAAAAATTCAATCTACCCATCCCCCTCCCAATGAATTACAATTAGTATTCAAAACCAACAAATTGAAGCAATTCCTTTTAAAACCCTAGGAGAAGATGAAAAATGAAACATAAAAAATATCATAAAACAAAACAATTATACAAACACTAATTTAAACACCATAGGAAAACAATTAGATATGATTGAGAAAAATATACAACCTTTAATTATTTACAAAAATTCTCCTGAAAAAGAAAATATTTAAAAGCCGTTTTTTAAACCATATAAGATAACACCTACCAGCGCAAAAAATATTCATGACAACAAGACCGATTTCATTAGAACAATCCAGAGCCAACTCAGTAGGATAGAAGCAACAACTTCTAACTCAAGCCATCCAATTGCATCAGATACCCCAACTCCCAGGATAAATACCCTAAGTAATGACTCCGACATAAGTAACGCCATAGATCAGTTCCAAGAATCTCAAAACCAAATTAATCCTATAAGATCAAATTGGACATCAAGGCCTCAACAACTTCAAATGATTCCTCACCCGGATATGAATTTAGTAAAGCCACTAAACTCAGTCCAAATTTAATGCCTCTCGGTCTATGACTGAAACTTAGATAACCTCTCAGAATATAATATTCTAAGTATATTACAACAAATGACAATGGCTGCTAATGCTTATAAAACCCAGTACGGGACGTTGGACAAAACAATAGCAGAACTCCTAATTGCAGGATTCTCATGTCAATTAAAAGGATGGTGGGATTACTATCTCACTAACCAAGAACAAATCCAAATTCTTGACAAAACTGACGAAACTTTTTGTCAATTAAAAGGATGTTATAAAAAATATCGAAAATACTGACATACAGAAAGAATACCTAGAAAAACTTATGACCTCATTATATGAAGAAAAAGAACCTAGAAATTCATGCCTTCCTAACACCTCTAGAAACACGTATGAATTAACGAATATCCTAAGAAAAGGAAAGAAAGTTAGTGAAATGGAACCAACAATTTCAGAATTACAATAAGAAATTAAAGAAATAAAATATGATATAAGGTTATTAAAAGAAAAACAAAAGCAAGATTCAGAAAAAATAAAAAAATATCATAGAAAAATCGACAAACGTGAAAGCTCTTCTGAAGAAGAAGAAGACAACAATGAAATCCAAAATATAGAAACTATCACACGAGATTTTCTATTTGTATTAAAGGAAATAACTTCTCGAAAATATATGGTTAAACTAAAAATACGTTTTTTAGATACATTCAAAATTGGCACGATCGCATTATTTGATACTGGTGCGGATCTAAACTGCATAAAAACTGGTATAGTGCCTCAAGAATTTCATAAAGAAACCAAAGAAAGGTTATCAGCTGCCAATAATCCAAAATTAAAGGTCAATTCTAAAACTGATGCATCAGTTATTAATAACGGCATCTCTTTACACACCTCATTTGTGCTTGTTAATGATATACATCACACAGTAATCCTAGGTACCCCATTTATCAACCCAATAACCCCTTATAGAGTTGATAAAACATCTATATCCTCTAGGTATAAGGATAAGAAATTAATTTTTGATTTTTTAGAAAAACCAAGAACAAGGAACCTTAACCTATTAAAAGCCCATTCCATATATGAAAACACTATCAATTTATTGATACATGAGAAGATTTTTAATCTATAAATCTTGAAAAAAGAAATTTCTCATAAAAAATATGCAACATCAGTTGAAGTTACCAGTATTAAAACAAAAAATTGAAAAAATCCAAAAAATAATTGAATCCGAGATTCTAAACGGCCTAATGCCTTTTGGAGCAGGAAACATCATATCATCGATCTCCCTTATGAAAAGGATTTTAACGAAGCACAAATTCCTACAAAAGCTAGACCTATCCAAATGAATAGCGAACTAGTAGAATACTGCTAAAAAGAAATTCAAGATTTAGAAGAGAAAAAACGCATCTCAAAATCGCGATCTCCATGGAGTTGTGCCACTTTTTATGTAAATAAACAATCTGAAATAGAAAGTCGAACCCCTAGATTAGTCATCAATTATAAACCACTTAATACATCACTTAAATGGATAAGATACCCAATCCCAAACAAAAAAGATCTCTTACGAAAACTAGATTGTTCCTTTATATTTTCTAAATTCGATATGAAGTCCGGATTCTGGCAAATACAAATTTCTAAAAAAGATAGATATAAAACAACATTCACCGTCTCGTTTGGACAATATGAATGGAATGTAATGCCTTTTGGTCTAAAAAATGCACCATCAAAATTCCAGAGAATAATGAATGAAATCTTTAATGATTACTCAAAATTTTGTATAGTCTATATTGATGATGTTTTAATATTTTCTAATTGAGTTGAAGAACATTTCAAACACTTAAAAACATTTATTTACATTATGATGCAAAATGGATTTGTTGTTTCAAAAAGCAAAGTAAGTCTATTCCAAACTAAAATACGATTCTTAGGACATTATATTTCTAAAGGAACTATCACTCCAATTGAAAGATCTCTTCAATTTGCTAACAAATTTCCATATAAAATCATTGACAAGACACAACTCCAGCGATTTCTAGGGAGCTTAAACTATGTTCTAGACTATTGTCCAAATATCAATAGAATAGCAAAACCATTATATGACAGACTTAAGAAAACACCTGAGCCTTGGTCTGATTTACATACCTCAGTCGTACAGAAAATCAAGAAACAAGTCTTAGAAATCCTGTGTCTTCATCTTGCAGATCCTAACTTACCTAAAATTGTTAAAATAGACATATCAGACATAGGCTATGGGGGAATACTTAAACATGCTATAGGAGATAAAGAGTCTATAGTCCAATTCACTTCAGCCCACTAGAATGATACCCAAAGAAATTACTCCACTACCAAAAACGAAATTCTTAGCATTGTTTTATGCATTCAAAATTTCAGAGTGACTTACTAAATCAAAAGTTTTTACTTAGCATTGACTGCAAAAGTACCAAAGAAGTTTAACAAAAAGACGTCCAAAATCTTGCATCAAAACAATTTTTTGCCCGTTGGCAAGCTATTTTAAGTATTTTTTATTTTGATATTGAGTTCATAAAAGTGTTGGGATACGGGCACGTGTACGCAGCGGAAAATTTTTTTTTTATGCGATTTAAACAACTTTAAAACACATAAACACATGCCCGATAATCTAAAGCAATTAATTGCGTACCTTTGCGCTTCCAGCGAAATTAAAAAACGACATACATGCTCAATTTTTTAACCAAATTTAAATCAATTACCATGCTCGCGTTTAAATCAAATAACATGCTCGTAACATATAAATCAATTTCATGTATTCACATAAAATCATACAAGAACGAACATACATATTTAATTTAAACGTACACGAATCAAGAACAATGAATCGTGAGTTTACCTCTTGAAGCGTGAGGTAGGCGCACTAAGCAAGACGAGATTGCTACGGAAACCAATCCGTACAATCCGGGGCAGCAGCGGTGGAGCGGCAGCAGCGGCGTGACGGCCACGGCGGCGCGTGTAACTCGCGCGCGGTCTTCGGGCGGCGCGTGGGGTTGCGTGCGGCTTCGGCTCGTGTGCTGCTCCTCGATTCTTCGATCTTCGGTCTTACTCCTCTCGGATTTCACCTCGTATACTTCGATCTACTAAACACGTGGTACTAGACACGTAATAGTTAGAAATAACGGAATAAAAGAAAGAGGGAAAAGAGTACCGAAAGGATCGGCCAACGGATGGCCGATTCCGGCAACTTTCCGGCGACGGCGGCGCGGTGGCCGAGGAGAGAGGGCCGAGTGAGAGAGAGAGTGTGAGCGGCTAGGGTTAGAGTTTTGTGTTGTGTTTGTGTAAGACCTATAAATCTTGTATTTATAGTGTCTTGCATAAAACCCTAGCGGACTTAAGTTGGACCGGGCCCAACAGCTTAAGTTCGTTAGTACTTTTACTTGCTCGTCTCTCTCAATTCAATGACCAAAAAATTGCAACGATTACATTTTCGGAATCATTATAAGTCCTCGTCATTACGAGTGCCAACTCTCAATTTCCAACTTTCCAAAAGTGGAAACCCTAGTTCAGTGCAATTTCTAAATTTGGAAACTTCCCGATTTAGAAAGTGTTGGGTTTCGGGCACGCATACGCAGCGGAAAACAAAAATTTTATGTGATTTAAACGTCTTTAAAACACACAAGTACATGCCCGACAAATTAAATCAATTAATTGCGTACCTTTGCGCTTCCAGCGAAATTAAAAACAACATACATGCTAAATAATTTAACCGAATTTAAATCAATTAAGATGCTCGCGTTTAAACCAATAATCATGCTTGCAAAGATTAAAACGATTACACATAATCACATAAAATCATACGATAGCAAACATGAATTCATAGTTTAAACATAAACGAATCGAAACTAGGGTTTCGTATATTTACCTCTTGAAGCGTGAGGTAGGAGCGTTTAGCAAGTCGAGATTGCTACGGAAACCAATCCGTACAATCGGGGCAGCAGCGGTGCAGCGGCAGCAGCGGCGAATCAGCCACGGCGGCGCGTGAGGTACACGCGCAGAGAAGATGGCTAGCTGCTCTTCCCACTCCTATTGATCCAACCTGTTTGCTGATCTGAAATTACAGCCTTGCTCCGACTACAGTATCTCCATGCGTATTTACTGGATGAACAATACCTTCTGGACGATGGTAGATTTATGAGTCTTGAAGCTGCTGTCAAAATTTCACGTCCATCGGATGACCGGTTGATTTATGGAGAATTTTCTCGGTGGGCAGCGCAGAAAATCCGAGAGCAGTTTTTCGGAATTGCCTTCTCGCATCTTCGATTCTTCGATCTTCCTCCTCTTGGATTTCACCTCGTATACTTCGATCTACTAAACACGTGGCACTAGACACGTAATAGTCAGAATAACGGATGAAAAGAAAGAAGGAAAGGAATACCGAAAGAGATCGGCCAACGGGTGGCCGATTCCGGCGAATTTCCGGCGACGGCGCGGTGGTGGTGGCCGTGGGAGAGGGTGGCTGATCGAGAGAGGCAGCGGATAGGGTTATGAACGTGTGTTCTCTTAGTTATGTGTGTGCAAGACCTATAAATCAAGTATTTATATGTCTTGCATAAAACCCTAACGGGCTTAAGTTGGACCGGGCCCAACAGCTTAAGCTCGTTAGTTCTTTTACTCGCTCGTCTCTCTCAATTCAATGATCGGAAAATTGCAACAATTACATTTTCGGAATCATTATAATATCCTCGTCATTACGAGTGTCAACTCTCATTTTCCAACTTTCCAAAAGTGGAAACCCTAGTTCAGTGCACTTTCTAAATTTGGAAACTTCCCGATTTAGAAAGTTCACTAACACGTTCGCCTATTCTTTTCCTTTTCTTATTCTCATTCATAATTCCAAATTACGAATGTTGGACTCAATCATATTGACTTCCAATCATGCAAAGATAAACTATTTTATCTCTGACCGTTTATTCAAAGATCTCATGTGCACGAGCAGTGTGACCCTCGATGGTTCAGGTGTAAGCTAGCCGTGGGCCCACAACTCTTTGTGGTCAAAACTCGTCCCTTAGAGTTACGATTAAGATGAAGCTCGTTTCACCTTAATCACCCAACGAATGAAGATTGGCGTCTAGCAACTACGCGTCATGATTCCCTAGATACAAATGAAGTGCCTGCAAGAACCTTCAGATATAGTTAACGTACAGTACGGTCCCTTCGATTCATATGTCCCGATTGAACTAGATGCATTGGATCGTCGAGACCTCTTTATATGTTCAATGGCGGTGCGATCGTTCTAAGTGTTGTAATCGTTACGTGCATGACTTAGAGAATCGAATTCTCTAATCATCACTTAGTCAGCTCTGGCCAGAGACTTAGAATGATTACAAACTATCAGAACACACAGGACATCCAAGACTTTTCTAGCGACCGAATCCCCGACTACAATGCACAGACCTCCCACTAGATTTCGGACTGCACGAACACTGGCCCTTGTGATGGTCCTCGGTGGAACTCAGGGACAGGTCACGATACAGCTGGTCCTCTGGTGAAGTCACGGTGATGTCTAGGTCATAAGGACTAATGGTGTACAACTATACCATAGATATCTCTATTCGATTATTGGGAACCACTTATAGATTTCTAGGGTGAGGGAGTTCAGTGAACTCGTCAACTTACGAGCACCCACTCATGCATGCCGATATCACAATACCGTTTACTGATGAGATGCAGTACACATACACTAAGTGCTAGTCTCTTAATGGGAAAGGCCGATATCCTCATTGTTGGCGTAACCCTTCGACTAGGAACACGTTTAACAGTTATAATACTATAGTAAATATCTCACGATCATTTACTCGTACTTGTAATAAATGTAAGGACTATATCTATGCTTGTGACAAAGGGACAAAGATATAGAATGCCAAGTTGTTTTATCATTAATACGAATAAAGGTTCGTTTATTACAATAATAAATACGAAAGACCACAGCCACATGTTGGCTTGTTGGTCACCTACTCCAACAATCTCTCACTTGACCTAAAGCCAACTACCCATGAATCGCAGTCCCATCGACTCTCGATATTTCTCAAGGACCGATCTCGGTAAAGGCTTCGTGAAGGGGTCTGCAACGTTCTCTTCCGAGGTGACTCGTTCTACTTTAACTTCACCTCTATCAATGATCTCTCGGATCACATGATACTTCCTCAGAATATGCTTCGACTTCTGATGAGATCGCGGCTCCTTAGCTTCCGCCACGGCTCCGGTGTTATCACAGTACAACGGTACTGGATCACTAGCATTAGGAATGACACCCAACTCTTGGATGAACTTCCTTATCCAAGTCCCTTCTTTTGCAGCATCGGACGCTGCAATGTATTCCGCTTCGGTAGTGGAATCGGCCTTCGTGCTTTGCTTGGAACTCTTCCAACACATGGCACCACCATTAAGCGCGAATATAAATCCAGAGTTCGACTTTGAGTCGTCCACGTCCGATTGAAAACTAGAGTCGGTAAAGCCCTCTAATTTCAACTCGGCATCCCCATAGACCAAAAATATATCCTTAGTCCTTCGCAAGTACTTGAGGATATCTTTCACGGCCTTCCAGTGAGCCGGGCCGGGGTTAGACTGATATCTGCTTGTGACACTCACAGCATACGCAATATCGGGTCTCGTACATAGCATGCCATACATTATGCTTCCTATGGCAGAAGCATAAGGCGTCATTTTCATCTCCTCGATTTCACTAGGTGTTTGCGGACACATAGATTTCGAGAGACGAACCCCATGGGACATTGGCAAGAATCCTTTCTTGGATTCTTCCATGCCAAACCGTTTCATAACGGTGTCTATGTACAGGCTTTGGGATAATCCAAACATCTTTCTCGCTCTATCTCTATAGATTCGTATTCCTAATACGTAAGATGCTTCTCCCAAATCCTTCATTGAGAAACGTGTGGACAACCATGCTTTCGTTTGTTGCAGCATCCCTACATCATTCCCAATGAGTAGAATATCATCAACGTAAAGCACTAAAAATATCACTGCCCTCCCACTAACCTTCTTGTATACACAAGGTTCCTCCGGATTCTTCTCAAAATCAAACTCTTTGATAGTTGATTCGAACCTAATGTTCCAACTACGGGATGCTTGTTTCAATCCATAAATGGATCGCTGGAGCTTGCAAACCTTTTGCTCACTTCCAGAAGATATGAAGCCTTCCGGCTGCGCCATGTAAATTTCTTCCTCAATATCTCCATTAAGAAAGGCGGTCTTCACATCCATTTGCCATATCTCGTAGTCGTACCACGCAGCTATGGCCAGCAAAATCCTGATGGACTTCAGCATCGCGACTGGCGAAAAGGTTTCCTCATAGTCAACACCTTGCCTTTGAGTGTATCCTTTCGCTACCAATCTAGCTTTATAGGTCGATACCTTTCCATCAACTCCAATTTTCTTCTTATTAGATCCACTTGCAGCCTATAGGAACAATTCCCTTAGGTGGATCTACCAAGGTCCACACCTTGTTGGAGTACATGGAGTCCATCTCGGATTTCATGGCAGTTAGCCAATGTCCCATGTCCGCATCCGATACGGCCTCATTGTATGTTCTTGGATCTTGTCCAAGATCAACATGATCTTCATCATTCTCGAGGAGGAATAACCTATCCGGCATTTTCCGAACTCTTTCGGATCTACGCACCGCAGGTTCAGGAGGTATATTAGTGGATTGTTGTATTGGTTCGATTACTTGTTCTTGCGTTTGAACTTCATTTTGTGGTTCTTGAACTACTTCAAGTTCTATCATGCTTCCCTTTCTATCGGATAGAAACTCCCTTTCCGAAGAGGTGGCATTTCTCGAAACAAACGTCTTTGCTTCCTTGACATAATAGAACTCGTATCCCATTGAGTCTTCGGGATACCCCACAAAATAGCATAAGTCGGATTTACTATCCAACTTGTCTCCCACTAATCGCTTCACATAAGCGGGACAACCCCATATCCTAATATGTTTGTAGTTGGGTTTCCGGGAATGCCAAAGTTCATAAGGTGTGGATTTAACTGCTTTGGTGTTAACTCTATTCAGCAAATACGCGGCAGTGCGAAGTGCATGACCCCACAAGTATGCCGGTAAGTTCCTGAACCCCATCATAGATCGAACCATATCCAATAAAGTTCGATTCCGACGTTCGGACACTCCATTAAGTTGAGAAGTTCCCGGTGGAGTCCATTGGGACTGTATCCCATTTTCTTTTAGATAGTCAATGAACTCGATGCTCAAGTATTCTCCACCACGATCGGATCGCAGCTTCTTAATACTTCGTCCGAGTTGCTTTTCTACTTCATGTCTAAAATCTTTGAACTTTTCAAATGTTTCAGACTTGTACTTCATCAAGTACACATACCCATACCTAGAATAATCGTCGGTAAAGGTAGCGAAGTAGTTATATCCACCCTTCGCACTAACACTTAGTGGACCACATACGTCTGTATTGATCAAATCCAAAAGACCCTCGGCTCGTTCCATTTTCCCTTTGTAGGGTGACTTGGTCATTTTCCCTTTAAGGCAAGATTCACAAGTTTTTAGTGATTTCACGTCCTCCAAAGAGAACAATCCTTCACTAACAAAATCGTTCATCCTTCTTAAAGAGACATGACCTAATCTAGCGTGCCAAAGTTGTGCGGGGTTTTGATCTATCTCCTTATGTTTTGCTGATATAACATTAATAGGTATTTCACTTGGATTTAGTTCATACAAGTTGTTTAATAGTCGTCCTTTGCAAATTAAATTCTCATTCTTTTGTATAATGCAAATCGAATTTTCAAAAACAAAAGTAAAACCTTCAATATCTAATACAAGAATAGAAATAAGGTTTCTAATGAGCGACGGAACAAATAAACAATCGTTCAAAACAATAGGAAAACTAGAATCCAAAACATTTAAGTAAATTGTGCCAATGGCTTCGGCAGCAACTCTTGCTCCATTCCCCATCCTTAGGTAGGTCTCACCCGCTCTAAGTCTTCGACTTCTTGTCATTAGCTGCAAATCATTGCACAAATGTGAGCCACAGCCCGTATCCAATACCCAAGAAGAAGAGTTGACAGACAAATTTACGTCAATGAAATACGTACCCTTTTCAGAACCTTTCTGCTTTAGGTAAGCTTTGCAGTTGCGGCGCCAATGTCCTTTCTTTCCACAGTGATGGCAAGCATCATCAACTTGTTTACTAACCTTTGCCTTGGGGCCCCCACTACCTTCACCCACTTCGAACTTGCTGTTAGGGAAAAGAACTCTTTCCTTTCTCTTCTTTTGGAAAGAACTCTTCTTTCCAGAAGTAGCAGCAACGAGAACAGACTTCTCTTTCTTAATGGTGGACTCGAAGCTGACCAACATGTTCATTAACTCATCCAAGGGAGGATCTAGTTTGTTCATGTTGAAGTTCACTCTGAACGATTCATAGGAACTAGGAAGAGACAACAGGATCAAATCCAACGAGAGCTCGGCCGGGAGGGTGACATCAAGATTCACTAGCTTTTCAAGGAGAGTGATCATTTTGAGACAGTGCTCGTGGACCGAAACCCCTTCGCGCAATCTCGCTGTGATCAACTCCTTTGTAGCAGCGTACCTCGATGCCCTAATATTCTCACTATACATGCTATCGAGATGAGCCTTTATATCGAAAGCATGCAAGTGAGACTCATATTTCCTCGCAAGCGCGGGTTCCATGGCGGCTATCATATAGCACCTACCATGGGTGTCATCTTTCTTCCAAACTTCATAAGTTTCCTTTTCAGCATCAGTCGCTGTGGCAGGTATAGTGGCGGGAAGTCTCTCGTTCAAAACATAGAGACGCCCCTCAACAGTTAGCACAAGCTTAAGACTACGCAACCAATCTAGGTAATTAGGGCCATTGAGTTTATTGTCGAGGATTGACATTGTGGGATTCTTAGACATGATTATCTGTGACATATAGAGAAGAGGATTATTAGAGATTCGCGTTAAATGATTGTTACAATTAAATGTTTGGACTTGTGTTATTTAATTGTTCTCCCACTAATTTTATCGAGTTCCACTTCCCTCTAATAGACAAACGAGAAAACTGATTTTTCTTAATGGGCTTTAGGTCCAATAGACAAATATAACCCGTAGTTAATCTAGCCCGATTATATTTGCCCAAAGGTAGATCACAATCAATCATATCCACAATATGACCCTAAATTTATTTTCCTCACACTTGATAATGACCTAAGTTAATCTCGCGAATATCAAAATCGTCGTGTGTCAAGTCTAACCTACCAATCAAAGATGCTCATAGAACTTGATTATGCCAAACTAATGCAGTCCCTAGTTAATCTAGCCGACCACGTTAATCCAACATAACCCTTTTCTATGGCTACCTTCATCAATATGTCAATTGAATTACAGCTTACTCTACCATAGCACTCCCCGCTAACACGGCTTACTGCACTACAGTAAAGGGCTACACATAATCCAACCGTTGGCAGAAGGAAAGAAATAACTCAACAGATTGGGTTTTTTCTTTATAGCTTGAAATGATTCTTAATTAAATTAAGAATGAGGGATTTTTATTATAATGTTTTATCTCATCAGAAGGTTTTGGATTAGTCTATGTGATTCCTACATCTATGTTCTCTAAGGGTATATGGAAACGCATATTGTCCTAAGAGGAACATACGACCTAATTTCATAATTAATTACATTAATTAATTATCGGGTTTTCAAAATAATTATAGAACCTCAACTAGCATAAATCTTTCATATAATGTTGAGGTACTACTAATTAAGTTGAACTTATAATCAATATTATATATGTGTTCTATTAATTGAAATCAATTTAACAATTTAAATCAATTTAATCAATCTAACACCTATTTACTAAAATAGATGATTGTCGATCCAATTATCTCATTGGGATTAATTGAAAATAATTTTCCAAAAATTAAAATCAATTTGTTTTAAGTTTAAAACAACCTGCTAGCTGATCTGCCCACTCCTATTGATCCAACCTGTTTGCTGATCTGAAATTACAGCCTTGCTCCGACTTCAGTATCTCCATGCGTATTTACTGGATGAACAATTCCTTCTGGATGATGGTAGATTTATGAGTCTTGAAGCTGCTGTCAAAATTTCACGTCCATCGGATGACCGGTTGATTTACGGAGAATTTTCTCGGTGGGCAGCGCAGAAAATCCGAGAGCAGTTTTTCGGAATTGCCTTCTCGCATCTTCGATTCTTCGATCTTCCTCCTCTTGGATTTCACCTCGTATACTTCGATCTACTAAACACGTGGCACTAGACACGTAATAGTCAGAATAACGGAAGAAAAGAAAGAAGGAAAGGAATACCGAAAGAGATCGGCCAACGGGTGGCCGATTCCGGCGAATTTCCGGCGACGGCGCGGTGGTGGTGGCCGTGGGAGAGGGTGGCTGATCGAGAGAGGCAGCGGATAGGGTTATGAACGTGTGTTCTCTTAGTTATGTGTGTGCAAGACCTATAAATCAAGTATTTATATGTCTTGCATAAAACCCTAACGGGCTTAAGTTGGACCGGGCCCAACAGCTTAAGCTCGTTAGTTCTTTTACTCGCTCGTCTCTCTCAATTCAATGATCGGAAAATTGCAACAATTACATTTTCGGAATCATTATAATATCCTCGTCATTACGAGTGTCAACTCTCATTTTCCAACTTTCCAAAAGTGGAAACCCTAGTTCAGTGCACTTTCTAAATTTGGAAACTTCCCGATTTAGAAAGTTCACTAACACGTTCGCCTATTCTTTTCCTTTTCTTATTCTCATTCATAATTCCAAATTACGAATGTTGGACTCAATCATATTGACTTCCAATCATGCAAAGATAAACTATTTTATCTCTGACCGTTTATTCAAAGATCTCATGTGCACGAGCAGTGTGACCCTCGATGGTTCAGGTGTAAGCTAGCCGTGGGCCCACAACTCTTTGTGGTCAAAACTCGTCCCTTAGAGTTACGATTAAGATGAAGCTCGTTTCACCTTAATCACCCAACGAATCAAGATTGGCGTCTAGCAACTACGCGTCATGATTCCCTAGATACAAATGAAGTGCCTGCAAGAACCTTCAGATATAGTTAACGTACAGTACGGTCCCTTCGATACATATGTCCCGATCGAACTAGAGGCATTGGTTCATCGAGACCTCTTTATATGTTCGATGACGGTGCGATCGTTCTAAGTGTTGTAATCCTTACGTGCATGACTTAGAGAATCGAATTCTCTAATCATCACTTAGTCAGCTCTGGCCAGAGACTTAGAATGATTACAAACTTTCAGAACACACAGGACATCCAAGACTATTCTAGCGATCGAATCCCCGACTACAATGCACAGACCTCCCACTAGATTTCGGACTGCACGAACACTGGCCCTTGGGATGGTCCTCGGTGGAACTCAGGGACAGGTCACGATACAGCTGGTCCTCTAGTGAAGTCACGGTGATGTCTAGGTCATAAGGACTAATGGTGTACAACTATACCATAGATATCTCTACTCGATTATTGGGAACCACTTAGAGATTTCTAGGGTGAGGGAGTTCAGTGAACTCGTCAACTTACGAGCACCCACTTATGCATGCCGATATCACAATACCGTTTACTGATGAGATGCAGTACACATACACTAAGTGCTAGTCTTCTAATGGGAAAGGCCGATATCCTCATTGGTGGCGTAACCCTTCGACTAGGAACACGTTTAACAGTTATAATACTTAAGTAAATATCTCACGATCCTAACGATCAATTACTAGTACTTGTAATAACTGTAAGGACTATATCTATGCTTGTGACAAAGGGACAAAGATATAGAATGCCAAGGTGTTTTATCATTAATACGAATAAAGGTTCGTTTATTACAATAATAAATACGAAAGACCACAGCCACAGGTTGGCTTGTTGGTCACCTACTCTAACAGAAAGTCCACTACAATGTTCGCCTATTCTTTTCCTGTTCTTATTCTCATTCATAATTCCAAATTACGAATGTTGGACCCAATCATATTGACTTCCAATCATGCAAAGATAAACAATTTTACCTTTGACCGTTTATTCAAAGATCTCATGTGCACGAGCAGTGTGACCCTTGATGGTTCAGGTGTGAGCTAGTCATGGGCCCACAACCCTTTGTGGTCAAAACTCGTCCCTTAGAGTTACGATTAAGATGAAGCTCGTTTCACCTTAATCACCCAACGAATGAAGATTGGCGTCTAGCAACTACGCGTCATGATTCCCTAGATACAAATGAAGTGCCTGCAAGAACCTTCAGATATAGTTAACGTACAGTACGGTCCCTTCGATTCATATGTCCCGATTGAACTAGATGCATTGGATCGTCGAGACCTCTTTATATGTTCAATGGCGGTGCGATCGTTCTAAGTGTTGTAATCGTTACGTGAATGACTTAGAGAATCGAATTCTCTAATCATCACTTAGTCAGCTCTGGCCAGAGACTTAGAATGATTACAAACTATCAGAACACACAGGACATCCAAGACTATTCTAGCGATCGAATCCCCGACTACAATGCACAGACCTCCCACTAGATTTCGGACTGCACGAACACTGGCCCTTGTGATGGTTCTCGGTGGAACTCAGGGACAGGTCACGATACAGCTGGTCCTCTGGTGAAGTCACGGTGATGTCTAGGTCATAAGGACTAATGGTGTACAACTATACCATAGATATCTCTACTCGATTATTGGGAACCACTTAGAGATTTCTAGGGTGAGGGAGTTCAGTGAACTCGTCAACTTACGAGCACCCACTCATGCATGCCGATATCACAATACCGTTTACTGATGAGATGCAGTACACATACACTAAGTGCTAGTCTCTTAATGGGAATTGGTGGCGTAACCCTTCGACTAGGAACACGTTTAACAGTTATAATACTAAAGTAAATATCTCACGATCATTTACTCGTACTTGTAATAAATGTAAGGACTCTATCTATGCTTGTGACAAAGGGACAAAGAAATAGAATGCCAAGTTGTTTTGTCATTAATACGAATAAATGTTCGTTTATTACAATATAATAAATACGAAAGACCACAACCACATGTTGGCTTGTTGGTCACCTACTCCAACAAAAAGGAGATACAAATTCTATTCCTGACTTCTTACCCAGGGAATTCCTTCAAAGCAGGACCTATGCCGCCTAAAAACTAGCAGTAAAAAGATAAAAATCCCTTCCAAAGCCTAGTAAATTCCACGGACAAACCTAAACCTGGTACGACGCTGTTGTAAAAGAAGAAGAAGAAATGCGTGATACCGCATCATCTTCAAAACAAAAGGTAACAAAGGAAGAAATTCCTGGTCAATCCAATAATGTTTCGGTCGAAGCACAAAATATGATGCAGGCTATCTTATCCTCCCCTCAATTTTAGAGAATCCTAAAAATATCACACCATGACAGAAATGCCCCTACAGAAACACCGGCACAACAAAAACTTCCTCATCCCTCGCAAAACCCTATCCCCAAAAAATCCTAACCAAACCCACAGCTCGTACAACCACAAGAATCTTCTCAATACTCCACTGAATTCATATTAAAAACAGCATATCAAAATATCATATCTGTCAAAAATGGATACCACGAAGAAGACCCGTTCCAAACTCTATAGAATTTTTTTGGCAAAGGTTGGTACTTCAAACCTTGGGATACCCGTAAAACCCCAACCTTCTACCAAGCCACCCTTGAAACAACAGGTTCCACAGCTTTCAAAAATTTCTTCCGCGAAGAACAACATAACGACCCTGCATATTCCACTTGCAAAATTTTCAAAATCATTTCCCCAAGCAACTGGGAATATGATCTTTTTCAACCCCTCCACTTCCCAGAATTTTATAAGAACAGTCCATTTTTTGAGATGAAATTCAATTATTGGGATTATCAACAAGCCTGGTACAACGCATTCCCGATACAAAACCACAAGCATAAACACACCCGACTTTTCTATTTCGATAAAATATGTGACTCTACCACTTTCCCATCATGGTTCAACCAGTGGTGGAACTTGTTCGGATCAACCCCAGAAATTATATCCCCCGCAACCTTAAACTCCTACAATCTGTTCAGAGAAAAATTCAAGCCATCTGATACTGATAGAAGATTCCACCCCTTGTGTTTGTTTTGTTCAAAATTCTTTCTCCCATGGGTCCTTGGTTGGACTGTCGAATATACGAATGATACGACACTGGTGATCCAAAGGAAGTTCAGAGTAAAATGGTGGAGTAAGTTCAAAATTCCACCAAGCCTTTCAGAAACAAATGTTCAAAAATGGATAGCTAATAATGGATCCAGTCCAAAACAGGTACCTCAAAATACTCATTATCAACAGTCAGAATTTCTGAACCAAAAATCCAAAATGACGGCCCTACTCGCCGCGGCCACTAGTCCTGAAGAAATGCAGGCTATTTTATCAAAATTCACTCCTCTACAACAGGAATCTTCCAGCTAGAAGACGACTCGATCAATCTGGACGACGTTGAACTTGTTGTTTTTGGAAATAGTGGACATTAAAATTCAAACAAAAAAAAAAAATCAAAAAATCCAATTTTTTTTTATCAAGACTATGTAATGTAATACTTATATATATATATATATATATATATATATATATATATATATATATATATATATATATATATATAAGGAAAAAAGAAAAAGAAAAGGAAAAAGAAAAAAATAAAAAAATAAAAAAATAAAAAAACAAAAAAAGAAAAAAAGAAAAAAAGAAAAAAAGAAAAAAAGAAAAAGATAAATAGAAAAAAAAAGAAAAAAGAAAAAGAAAACAAAAAAAAGAAAAAGAAAAGAAATACATGTGAAAAAATGTAGTGCTTGTTGCACTAACAAAACATTCTTCATGCCAAATGATGAGTAACTCCTCAAGAATTACAACAACACCACTCAAGACCTCTATAAAAGGGGGAGGGATTCCATATAGAAAGACACACAAACCAAAGAGCAAAAATTTTAGTCTTTGAAATTCTATCCTATTCTCTTCATATATTTTTCAAGTTTTTCGAGTACTAGAAAAATACCAACCATTTGGTTACAGGCTTTAAAATTTTCTTGAGGAAGATTGTATCCACTCTTGTAAATTTCCCAATATATAAATTAAGGTGTGTTTTCTTATTCATGTGCTAAATATACATGGTTGGTTCTACCACCTAAATATTTATAAGTATATATATATATATATATATATATATATATATATATATATATATATATATATATATATATATATATAGGGTTCCATTCATGGTTGGTCGGAACGGCCGAAACAGAATGGAAACAGTGCCCTCTATTCCGGAATCCGTAACCTGAACAGATTTTTCACTGTGACTCACCCGAACACCGAGAAAACGGGGGTTGGGCGAGAAAGAGCCACGTAACGGCCACGACGCGGTCTGAACAGCACCAAAACAGGAGAAAAGAATTTAGAAAAAAGAAAAACTGACTAATTTAACTAAAGGGAAAAAAACATAAAAGAAAAAAAAAAGAAATAACAAGATTGTGGTCGCCAAGTTGGAGAATGAGATTCCTTTGTGTGGGGATCAATCTGGCAAGCTTTGGACAAACTCCCCATATTGTGCTTATTAAATAGTATAAGAATTAAATATATGGGTCAAAAGAGATTTATTAGGCCCACCGACCCAATATACGTCAAAGACAATGTCTCTTTAGAACCTTGCGGCGAGCTCGCCGGCCCATCCGAACATGCTAGAGACAAATCAATAGGTGGCGAGGTGAATGTGAGCCGTTGGAAAACAAGACCCAGAAGATGTGCTCCCTAAATAGATAAGGAAAGCATGTCAATTAAGAAGAGTAATTGAACAATCAATGTAATTAGACAAATAAAGAGATCATAAATTAGGAAATGTCTAAATAGAAATCCTCTATATAAATGAATGTAAAGACTCGATTAAGGGTACGATTTAACATCAATGAAAAAACTTTATACCCTCTTCCAAATTATCTCTCTTTTAATTTATACTCTCCATTCGTTGAATTCATCTTCTCCGAGCAACGCCCGAGCCAGCCACAAGTCTTGTCGAGTGCTAGTCATGTCATTTGTCGAGACAAGCCCGTGCCAAACGTCGAATATTGCCGATACTCACTTGTGCCAACAGCCAAGTACTTTCGACCATCGTTCCCACTTGAACCAAGCCATTCCTTGCTTTCTCGGACAAACACCTCAAATGCTTGCCCAACAATCGACCACTCATTAGCCAATCGTGTGGCTGTCTTGTGCCAACCCTTGCTTGGCACCCTTTCTTGGCCATGACTCGGCCACACTCGAGTCATAGCCAATATCACCGACTAAGGGGGTAACAGAGACCTATGTCAAGTTTTATGAACATTTGTTATATCTTGTAGATATGCTACTAATTGTTAATATTGAACATCCTGACACATCTAATTTCTACACGGTATGTTTTCTTATGATTACATGATGACTCTAAAGTTTTATTATATGCATAAATAATGTCATAATGAGTATAATTCAAATCTTGTTGACAATTCAATTTTATTTACATATTGGGTTTCCTATTTAGAAATTTCGTGATGTTTTATCTCCTAATTTGGCTATGATGTCCGCAACAAAAAAAAACAAAAAAAAAGGAGAAATTGAGTGCCATAAACATTTGGGGTAATGGCACATAAGCTCATGACAAGGGCACTTAATTAAAAGAGGGACATCCAACTTTTTTATCTTTCAATAAATCCAGCCCATCCAAACTTATTGCAAATAAGGAAAATCCTTTTATATATACCAAAATTACCCCCAATTCATTGAAACCCAATTCAACTCCAATTTCATGATTTACACCACAATTTAGCCCAATTTCATCCATTAACCAATTTTAACCCTAATTTCAATTTTAACCCCAATTTTGACCCGCCACCACCGGAGACCGCCGGTCTCCGGCGTTGACTTTTTTTTTTTTTTTCTTAAAAAAATATTTTAATTAATATTACTGTCTTGGCTGCTAAATTACTGTCTCCGGCAGTTATTTAACTGTCGGAGACAGTAGTTTAACTGTTAATTGACTTTTTTTTTTTCATCAAAAATATTTTAATTAATATTACGGTATTCGTTGCTAAATTACTGTCTCCAGCAGTTATTTAACTGTTGGAGACACTAATTTAACTGTTAATTGACTTTTTTATTCTTAAAAAAATATTTTTAATTAATATTATTGTATTCGTTGCTAAATTACTGTCTCCAGCAGTTATTTAACTGTCGGAAACAGTAATTTAACTGTTAGATGACTTTTTTTTTTTTGTTAAACAAAAATATTTTAATTAATATTACTGCCTTGGATGCTAAATTACTGTCTCCAACAGTAATTTAACTGTCTTAGACAATAATATTAATAATATTACTGTTCGGGAAAATAATATTCATAATATTACTGTCCCAAACAGTAATATTACTGTCTGAGACAGTAATTTAGTAGCCAAAATAGTAATATTAATTAAAAAAAAATCTAAGAAAAAAAAAAAAAGTCAACACCGGAGACCGGCGGTCAACGGTGGTTGACCGGCCGGAAAAAAATTTCAGGAAAAAAAAAAAGTTTTCAAAAAAAAAAAAAAAAGTCAACGCCGGAGACCGACGGTCTCCGGCGGAAACTGGCCGGAAAAAAAATATTTCAAAAAAAAATTATTTTCTGAAAAATAAAAGTTTTGGGGGTTAATGTGATATATTTGTTTAAATCCGGGGTCAATGTTTAATATTAAGGAAATTATAGCATAATGGGTGGAATTGATAAGAATTATATTAATGAAGGTATTTTAGACTAAATACATGGGGATGGATTTAATTGAGAGACTGTTTTTTTTGTGGACCAAAATGCATTTAAGTACCATGTGATGGGCCTTTTTGCCATTCGCCCTAAACATTTATGAATTTAATGCCATGTTACTATAACTTAGTTCGCATGATTTAAAACCAACGATTTTCACGCTAAAGGTAGCAGGTCCTAGGGAAATAAACTTCAAGACCCGCGACATGCATGAAAAAGGTAGTAGGTAAAATACAAGACTCGCGACCTGCACGCTAAAGGTAGCAGGGCCCGGGGAAATAAAACACAAGACCAGCGACCTGCACGCTAAAGATAGCAGGTTTCGGGGAAATAAACTTCAAGACCCGCGACTTGCGCGCTAAAGGCAACAGTTCCCGGGGAAATAAACTTCAAGACCCGCAACCTTCACGCAAAAGGTTGCAGGTCCCGGCGAAAATAAAACACAAGACCCGCGACCTGCACGCTAAAGTGAGCAGGGCCTCGGGAAATAAACTTCAAGATCCGCGACTTGCACGCTAAAGATAGCAGGTCCCGGGGAAATAAACACAAGACCCGCGACCTGGACGTTAAAAGTAGCAGGTCCCGGGAAAATAAACTTCAAGACCCGGGACCTGCATGCAAAAGGTAGCAAGTTCCGGGGAAATAAAACACAAGACCCGCGACCTGCACGCTAAAGCTAGTACGTCCCCGGAATGTAAACTTCAAGATCTATGACATGCACGCTAAAGGTAGCAGGTCATGGGGAAATAAACACAAGACCCGCGACATGCATGCTCAAAGTAGCAGGTCCTGAGGAAAAAAAAATCAAGACCCACGACCTGCACGCTAAAGGTAGCAGGTCACGGGAAAATAAAGTTAAAACTCGCGACCTACACGCAAAAGGTAGCAGGTCCATGGGAAAAATACAAGGTTGTAAAAAGCGGTAATCGGGTCCGACTCGGTCAGGCACCGACTCACAATTAATCGGTGATAAATCGGAAATAAATCGGTTTTTAAAATTTAATATAATATATTTCTAAATATTATTTATAAGTACTCCAAACATAATAAAAAGATATTTAAACATAGTTATATCTCCATCATGTATATATCCTAATAACATTTAAAAAATTAATAATCATAAGATCATAATACATAAATATCCTTATAAAATATAAATAAAAAAAAAACATTTTTTTTGAATTTACATTTATTCTTGATCATTCCTGGCATACATCATTAGTTCTTTAACAATAACAGTTAACATAAACAAAATAAGGCATAAACTCATATTTTCTTTTATTAAAATCCACCTTTTATTTTGAATTATAAAAAAAAATGATTTTTAACCGATTTTTGACCGATTTTTGCCACCGAGTTTGACCCGCCTTAAAGGTTTGACCGCCTCGGACAGCCTCACAGGCAAAAAACCAAATTTTCAAACATTTACACTAAAATCGTAAAGGTTTTGGACCGCCTCCGCCTCGGAGACCGATTAATCGGCCGCCTCGGCCGATTTTTAGAACACTGGAAAAATACAAGGCCTACGACCTACACGCTAAGGTCGGAAAATCTTAGAGCCATTGCTAAAAAATAACAGAAGTAGGCCCACGAAGTAACCACTATGGTTGAAATTCCTCAGAGCCCTTGCTCCGGAAACAACAAAGGTAGAATGCCCGAGACCTAGACGCTAAGGTCGGAAAACCTCAGAGCCTTCCTAGAAAATAATAGTAGTAGGTCCACGAGGTAACCACTAAGTTTAAAAAATTTCGGAGCCCTTGCTCCGGAAAAAACAAAAGTAGAAGTTATGCGATCTACACGCTAAGGTAGGAAAACCTCAGAGCCCTTTCCCGAAAATAATAGTAGTTGGTTCGCGACTAATGTTGAAATTCCTCGGAGTCATTGCTCTGGAAACAACAAAAATAGAGTGCCCGCGTCCTACACACTTAGGATGGAAAAACTCAGCCCTTACTAAAAAATAATAGTAGTAGATCCACGAGGTAACCACTAAGATTGAAATTTCTCGGAGCCCTTGCTCCGGAAACAACGAAAATTGAAAAACCCATGACATAAAGGCAAACGCACACCATTATGCAACCTAAATGAAAATAAATACACACAGTTTTGCAACCTCAATGCAAACAAACGCACACGGTTATGCAACCTAAATGCAAACAAATACACACGGTTATGCAACCTAAACGCAAAGAAATGTACAGAGTTATGCTACCTAAATGTGAAGGTTAAAATCCCTTAGAGGCCTAGCCCATCTAATAAACACACACAGTTATACAACCTAAATGCGAAGGTTGGAATACTTTAGAAGCCTGACACGTCAAATAGATGCACACGATGACGCGACCTAGATACGAAAGCAAAATGAAAAATTACATGCTCGCCATTTCCCAATAAAGAAGACTCTTAATCAAAACATAGTTGCACAGATTGGAGCTACGCTTGCATTGTTGCTAGAGGAAGAAGCGAACTACATTAATTAACAAATGAGGATCACCCTGAAGTCAATATAGACTATAACGACTAAATAGTTCGCCATGGGGATCAAAATAAAGACAGAATATTGTATTAAACAGATCGGGCAAAGAGAGGAAGTTCATTCAGATGACTCGCCGGCAAGATCGACGAGTTCGTCATCTATTTCTTCATTCGCGGACAATATTTTCATTTTCATCTCGAGATGAAGCCGCAAAAATAATAGTGTACATTCACATTATTCTCGAGGCAGTTGGACGAACGAGATCACTTTAGTTTTATATTTTCCAGCAAACTACTTTGTTCGATTCACTAGAGAATAGGAGGGAGTAGATGATGGGAACCAATTTGACAAGCTTGGGACAAACTCCCCATATTGTGCTTATTAAATAGTATAAGGATTAAATGTATGGGTCGAAAGAGATTTATTGGGCCCACCGATCCAATACACGTCAAAGACAAGGTCTCTTTAGAAGCTTGCGGCTAACGAGCTCGGCGGCCTATCCGAACATCCTAGAGACAAATCAATGGGGTAGGTGACGAGGTGAATGAGAGTCGTTGGAAAAAAAGACCCAGAAGATGTGCTCCCTAAATAGATAAGGAAAGCATGTCAATTAAGAAGAGTAATTGAACAATCAATGTAATTATACAAATAAAGAGATCATAAATCAGGAAATGTGTAAATAGAAATCCTCTACATAAATGAATGTAAAGACCCGGTTAAGGGTATGATTTAACATCAAAATCATCTTCTCCGACGAAGGACCGGTGTTCGGTAGGTTTTCCGATGGCCAAGGGAGTTGGGCTGGGAAGAAGGTCTTGAGGATGTAGATCCTACACCATCACCCTGAATCACGGATGTTTGGCCTCACTCTTCAGTTATAGGTTACACAATTCTACTCGACATTCTACGTGGTATTAATATTTGCTTGTATTTTCATAATGTTCTTCCAAGATTGTTATATTTATTTTTGAAATTGTAATAATATTTTGCATATTATTGTATTCTAATGTTATTAAAAACATATTTGAAATATGTTGTATTTTTTTAGCAATTTAATTAAAATGTGTCCGTTCCAGCCGCGACGTTGCAAAGGAACTGGAACTGCAGTGTCCGCGACAAATGCTATATTCTGTTCCGGCGAACCATTGTTCCTAGGCTTATAATTCTGGTTTTTACATTAGAATGTGTTTATTAGTTCATTGTTTTTTATTATTACTATACGAAGTATGTTGTGTAGTAGTACAATTATTCCGCTTATCCAAACTGTGGTCACGTTGGACGTTAGCCTGGTCTTTAACATTAGTGGGTTTATCAACGCGTCCCCTCTTTAATATACGAACTGTTTTCCCTTGATTCACTTGCTGCTGATTATTGAACTTACGTCACATGCCTCGAACATGGCCAAGAAGCCCACAATGCGTACAAAACGCATTATTACCCTCATAATACATCCGTTGCCAAAAACCTTTCTGATTTGATTCACCGATCCATATCTTTTGCTGCAATGGTTGAGCTACATCTATCTCTACACAAATCCTTGGAGATATAATATTCTGCATAGACACCGTTCTATCATCAACACGAAGATAATTACCTAAGGTATTACCAATTCTTTTTAAATATAATATTCTTTGAATATATGTATTATATTAATGATGTCATTTTTATATGTGTATTTGTGTATATATGTGTTATGTGTATGATTGTGCAAATTTATAAAAGGAATAAACTGACGTGCAAAACAAATTTAGCAAGTCTGACAAAACAATTACTAATACACATAAGCAAATATTGGCATATTCTTGGTACTCGCGTAGTGAACTGTGTGCTGAATTTTCTTAATAACAGAATCTTGCCTGATGTTATATGTTTTACTTATATTGTGCTCATCCCTATAGTGCAATCTCCTAAGAAAATGGCTGAATTTCAACCTATTAATCAGTAAGATGTTATCTATAAGTTTGGATCAAAGAGGTCTTTGCCAATCGTATTAAAATGGCGTTGAACGACATTAATTTCCCTACCCAATATGCTTTTGTGCCCCAACGTCTTATAACTGATAATGTTTTGGTTTCTTACGAGATTAACCATTTCATTAAAACAAATGTTAAAAAACGAGCGAAATATATGGCCTTAACATTGGATAGTAAAACATACCATCGTATTGAGTGGTTTTTTTAGGGAAAATTTTGAATTGAATCGGTTTCCCACACGGCCTTATTGAATTGATTATGCTTTGTGTCACTTTCACCTCTTACTCGTTTTTATTTAATGGTACCCGTCTCAATGCCTCCGCCAGGGCGACCCCCTTTCTCCTTACTTGTTCATTCTTTGCACGGAAGCCTTGATTGCTATGCTCAAAGGAGCTACCAACAATGAGGAGATCCGAGGTATCAAAATTGCTCCTACGGCGCCAACGATTGCGAGCCTTTGCTTTCCTAATGACACGTGTCTTTTGCCGGGCCAATACCTTCAATGCTTCCATCTTAAGGAAATTTTTTACTCGGTATGCTGAAGCTTTTGTGCAACTTATAAATCTTGAAAAATCTACAATGGCGTTCTGCCCATCCACGTTAGATTCCGAGAAAGCGGCTATTTCGTCGATCTTGGAGTTCCAAGTGGTGGAAAACCACGATAAGTACTTAGGCATGCCGTCATCTATGGGAAGGAACCAAAAAGATTTATATCGCTATCTCCGGGGTGAAACTTGGGCGAGGATTAAGGGTTGGAGCTGGAAACAATTGCTAAAGGCGGATAAAGAAGTATTGATCAAATCTGTTATCCAAGCGATCCCTACCTATGTAATATCTTGTTTCCTTCTTCTGCAAGGATTGCTCAGTGAAATTGAATCGGCCATTTGGCGATTTTGGTGGAGTAATGGGAGTAAACTGCAAATAGTACCCATGTGTAATCTCTAAATAGCAAAAATCCCCCCTGTGATAAATAAATTAGCAAAAACCCCCCTGTGAAATTTAGTCAAAGGCAAAAACCCCCCGGTTGACTTAAGTGTGGCTCACTCGCGGTTGCGCGACTGGTAGTAGGTTTTTGGACGTGAAATGACGAAATTGACCCTAAAAATGTATTTAGATGTATATATATTATATGTATATATATTTTCCTTTTAATTTAATTGTTTAGAAATTAAAATATTGTTAAAAAATAGTAAATAATTAAATTTAAAAATTATTAAAAATTTATTAATCAAATTAAGTATATATTTTTTTAAATACATAATAACGGAATTTACATTTTCTTTTGATGTAGCAATAATTTAAAATATATACAAAAATTATGTGATAGTAAAAATAAAAATAAATTAAAGACACCATTGTACCTTTATAATTAAGATCTAACAAAAATAAAATAATTAAAATATTTAAAAAATATAAGAATTTATTAATTGCAAAAGTCCGGGGGTATTTATATCTTTTTATATGAAGTCAACACTCAAATGATAAATGGGTCGAGTGTGCTATTTAAATAATTTCACAGGGGGTGTTTGGTAGTTTATTTATCATAGGGGGTTTTTCGCTTTTTAGAGATTACACATGGGTACTTTTTGCAGTTTAATCGGAGTACTGGAGATGGGAGTACTGGAGATGGTAGACCGATGGCTTGGATTGCATGGTCCAAACTGTGGAAACCCAAAGAATTGGGAGGAGCAAGGTTCCGAGACCTCCGAAGCTTCAACCTGATCCTTCTGGCAAAACAATCCTGGAGAATTCTTACACAACCCGATCTGATTTTCAAGGCCAAATATTTCCCCCATGGCCATTTTTGGACAGCAATGTCGGGAACTCGTCCTTCGGCAACGTGGCTGAGTATTGTAATGGCACGGTCTCATTTGCGAGAAGGGATTCACATTAGAATTGGTAATGGATCGTCTACATCATTGTGGGGAGAACCATGGCTCGTTGATAAAGAAAGGCCGATCATTCTTACCCTCAGGCCGATAGATTCCAGTTCCCCGATACCGTCTCCGGTTGGAATATAGTTCTAACCAACACATATTTTTGGCCTTTCGATCGCTCGCGTATTTTGGTAGTCCCTATTGGTTGTTCCGTTGCTAGAGATAGAATTGTGCGGTCCCTCTCAGACTCCGGAACTTTCACAATCAGGTCATGCTATCACAAAATTCTGGAAAATTCATCCTGTCAACCAAGCCCAACGGGTTTTGGTGGAGGGGAAACCAGTGGCCCTACTACGCGGAATTAGAAGATTTTATGGAACCATGTTATTCCCCCGAAGATTCGTATCTTCATTTGGCGAGCATGTTCGGAAATCCTTCCAACTAAAATGGAGCTCTTTCGGCGGCGAGTCATCTCGGAATCTTTTTGTAGCTTTGTAGTTTGAGAGAAGAGTCAATTATCCATACCGTCACTAGATGTCGGGGCATGGCGGCTGTCTGGTTAGCGGCGCCTTTCGGACTGCAACCCTTTGACGAGAAACAACCCTTGGGGTCTTGGTTTAATCTCATGCATCAGTCCCTTGATAAGAAATTTTTCTTACTGGCGATGGTGGTCACTTGGAAACCCTGGGAGAACAGGAAGAACTCGACTTTTGGAGAGAATGTTATTAAAGCCAATAGAGTTGTTTGGGTGGTGTAGCTTGTATTCGATCTTTTGGTGAAGCCAAATTGTACCCTCACTCTTTGACCTTGTGTAAGTTTCAAGAATCCTGGGTATCTCCTCCAAATGGGGTTGTCAAGATTGATGTGGACGCCGCTTTACCACCAGGGGATCAACATTTCACTACGGCTTTGGTCGCTCATGACTCTAAACAATGTTTATGGTTTCGACCAGTTGAGGGTGAAGCATGTGCTGTCCTCCAAGCACTTTCCACAGCCCGCTCGAAGAATTGGGATGCTATTACGGTAGAAGGAGATTGTTTACCAATCATGGAATTGCTTCAAGGAAGAAAATCTACTCTTGAATGTTTTGGAGCCTTCTTGGACGAGTGTTTTGTTTTATCTAGTACTTTCTCGTTCTGCTCGTTTTCCTATGTCATAAGACAATGAAACTATCTTGCTCATTCTTTGGCTTCATTATGTGTTCATGAATTTTTAGAGGGTTCATCTCTCCCTCCTCATTTGGCCTTGTGTGCCTAATAAATCTCGTATTTTTCCTAAAAAAAATAAATAAGTAAAAAAGTAATAAAATAATAAAAATACACATAAGCAATTGAGTACCAACTAAGCGATTTGATAAAATCAGATAAGCAATTTGACACATGTCATTTATTAAGGCTATAGATCCTCATTTATATTATATATAGATTAAAATAAGGGGTAATATGCTTGACACCCCTCAAATCAAACCTAATTAGATATGGGGGACAACCTCAAATACAACATTTTAACTAAATCCTTAATTCTAAACAAAATTTAACCCGACTAATAAAAAATCACGATTTATTCTTATTGTTCTCTTTCTCCTCTAACTTTTTTTCTTTCAGCCTCTCACCCCACCCCTTCTCTCTCTTGGGTTCCACAACACCACTCATCCTCTCTCTCTCTCTCTCTCTCTCTCTCTCTCTCTCTCTCTCTCTCTCTCTCTCTCTCTCTCTCTCTCTCTCTCTCTCTCTCTCTCTCTCTCTCTCTCTCTCTCTCTCTCTCTCTCTCTCTCTCTCTCTCTCTCTCTCTCTCTCACACATTTATCAATCGCCCCCAATCCCTCCTATTTTCTCTATTTTTTTCCCTTTTAGACATATCTATTACGTGGCGGCGAAAGGTATGGTGGATTGGTTATAGAGGCGGCTATGGTAAGTGACGACGCCGGGTATGATGGGGCTGGTTGAGGCGTATCTCTAGACGTGGGGCTTGGTTATGAAAACGGCTATGGTGGGTGGTGGACCTGGCGGCGGCTATGGCGGCGGTGGGATGGATGCGTCTATTGTGAATGGCGGCGGCTATGGAGTCGGTCGGTATAGAGGGTGGTTATGGAGATAAGTAAGACAATGGCTATGGCAGGCAACGATTATGGTGGTTGTGGTTGCAAATCTAGGGTTTCGGTTTTTTTATGAGCGTGAATAGTCATGAGTGACTATGGATTACTGTGAGTGACTACGTGAATGGTCGTTAGGGCTGCAAAGGGGAAGTTAGGATTTTCAGATTGTGCGTACGAATGACTATGGGTTACTACAGGCTCCTACGGATGTCTATAGGTGACTACGGCCGAAAGAAATAAAAATAAATAAATTATAAGTTTCAATATTATGTGAAAAAAGACGGAAAAATTAGATTTTTGTAATACTGAAAAAAATAATAAAATAAAAAGGAAAAAAGGATCTTGTTCTACGTAAAATAAATAGAAACAGTGTTAGATGCAAAAATAAAAAAGGTTAAATGCAGGATAAATAATTTTTAAATGCAGTTTAAACATTATTTGGTGCAAATTTCATTTGTTGTGTGTGGAGGGTATTTTTGGAATGTATTTTATAAAGGATGTGAAGAAAATGTTTAGTTGGTCTTGTCATTTAGTTCTAATAAATTATCATCACGAACCTATATCTTAAGACCCCTTTAAAAAAACGTGTAATAATTGTATTAAAGGAAATATAGGTAGAATAAGGTATAAATCATAACTAGTAACTCACCCGTGCGTTGCCCGGGGATTAATTCAAAAAACCAAAATGAGTTAATGTAGAAAACCAACGAAGAAAAAATATTTCGAACATGTAAAGAATACAATTGAACAAAAAATAAAAAGTCGTATCTTAATATATCAATAAAAAGCCTGCATAAAAAATAAACTGACAATGTTCTAAACACCATCCACGTTGAAATGTAGTAAATAACTATGAGACTGAAATCAAAATAATGCACCAGTATTGCACATGAATCTGAATGTTGTTAAAGAAGACCACGAAACTACAATCATATCTACGATCAGAGGACGAATAACCTGTTCTTTTTCATCATTTTTAATATATAAGTTGAAGACATTATGTAGATAAAGAATGCTTATATATGTGTGACCATATAAAAAAAAAGGAATACTCGATTATTCGAGTGGAAATATATTACATGCTGCAAATAAAATTGAACATACATAGTGTATACACGTTGAAATAATAAAGAAATATGAACATGTTATTGATAAATGATGTTTGTCAATGTGTACATTTATATTCTTTCGAACAATTCCTTGTACACGACGTTGCTAGTAACACTGCACAACTCACCGGATTCGCCCTTGATTAAAATCCATATTCCAGATCTACTCTTCACTCGAGACAACGCTATGTATAATTGACTGTGACTGAAAACATGCCTTGGAATGTACAACGTGCGAGAAAGTTTGGCATTGAATTTTGTTGACTGTCATGGCAAATGATATAATCACCGGATATTGTCGTCTTTGAATTTAACTGGCAATGTGGAATTCGAAGGTATCAAAGTCATCCGAGGAATAAATACCATGTCGCCAATATTCTTACCAGACAATACCTTGCAACTAATTACGTGTATACCCAATCTTTCAACTTGGAGACGAGTTCCATTGCAAAAACCTCTCGCTTGATTGATATTCCTAATGAGCATGACATAAACGCATTTATTTAATTTCATCTCATGCAGAGGAAGACCGGAGCACGATATTGTATTGAGAAACTCGGTTGAGTAAATTTCTGCATTAATCTCGGAACTTGATTCGTCCATGCACAGACTGTTAGAGCTCAGGTAAATTAAACCTTTTCCTCTTTTTCAATTAGTGACGACAGATAATCATTCACATCTATAACACTCTCATTTGTAGGCCCCAAAATGGCCCTCCCCTGAAAGAAATCAGGATTGACAATGTTATTCAGGATATCCGGATACACGAACTGCAGGAGCATCCTCCGAATCTCCAATCACCATGTCACGGGAATATTTTCATGAAAACATATATTTGATTAGAAAAAAGTCCTCTAAATAACAACATCAAAAGTTAATATGTAATACAACGTAGTAGAAAAATATGCAAAACAACGATTCCATTTGGTGTAAGTAATGGATTAAGCCGAAATAAGTGATAAACATAAAATTTCGAATAATGAAAGTTTAATATAAAAAAAAAGCGAGTACGTCATTTTTCCCAACTTGTAAAACCATAATGCTAAAAAAATCAATTTCTTCAACTTTCATCTTCCAAACAGTCAGGTTGTTGTGTTTACAGATAATGACTCATTAGTTGATGTGTTGAACTGACCAACTGCGAAGCAAAAATTGTTCATGGCTTGGTTTCATGCGAATAAGTTGTACCCTGAAGCTAGAAATTTGAGGTACGGATGGTTTCCACATAAATTTGTCTATAAGGAAAAAGCTCGATGCTGGCTGCCGAGAAAGATAGGATTCTCAATAGGATGGATTACGAATGTACCGTCGGGCAGGGTTGAAGACTATTACTTGAGACTGTTGCTGAAATATCAAAGTGGTTGCACGTGTTATGATGATCTTAGAACAATTGAGGATCATATTTACCCAACTTTTAAAGATGCGTGCTTTACGCTAGGACTGTTAGACGACAACAAGGTGTACATACCTAGCATAAATGAGGCAAACGAGTGGGCCAGTGGTGACTATGTGAGATGAATATTTATCGTACTTACTACAACAACGTCGTATCAATTCAGGTATGACAATACTTCTTACATTGTTCCACCATTTATTACAAATGTTTGAATTAAAAGTAGATATTTTTATAATCTCCACATTTTGTTAATTTTTCATATTATACTATATTGAAGCTCCACCTGTGTCCGACGATACTGTGACAAACTACACTTTTATCAAAATAGAAAATATATTACAAAGCAACAACAAAAGCTTGAGCAAGTTTCCCCTAATGCCGATCTTGATTGGGTCGATGACGGACGTCACGATAAACAGATTGGTTTTCGACGAGTAGGACTATGACGTTGATACGATGCGTGAAGAACTGAAGAAATACCTTTCCTCCATTACATATGAGAATAAAAAAGTGTTCGATGATATCATGGAGGTTGTTACAAATAACAGAGGTGGATTGTTCTTTTTTTAAGGGCATGGAGGAACGGGAAATACTTTCATATGAAAAACTTTATTGGGTGCTATCCATTCAAAATGAGAAATAGGTATAAATATTGATTTCATTGGCATTGTTTCGCTTCTATTTCTCGAGCACATGACTGCGTATTCGATATTTGGACTGCCAATAATTGTCCATGATAGCTCGACATGCGGCATCAAACAACAAAGTCCACGGGCATAATTGTTGTCCAAAGCAAAGTTGTTTATATGGGAAAAGGCACCGATGATGCATATATACTGTTTTGAAGCAGTTGACAAGACAATGAAATAGATACTTGATTCAGAGATGCCCTTTGGAGGCAAGGTTGTAGTTCTTGGTGGAGACTTTCAACAAATTCTCCCAGTTGTGTTGAAAGCATTTCGACAAATTCTCCCAGTTGTGTTGAAAACATCGAGACAAGACATTGTTAATGCTACAGTCAATTCATCACCATTGTGGAGACAATGTAAGGTTATGAAGTTGAATCGTCCTCCTCTTCCGCCAATGCAGATGAAATAAGAGAATTTGCAGAGTGGATATTCAGAATCGACAATGGGGATGCTGGCAAGGTCAATGATGGTGATGCTACAATTGAAGTTCCATATGACATCCTGATTCATAAATGTACAAATCCCTTTTTGGATCTTATTGAGTTTGCTATCCTGATCTGGTGAGAAACCTGTTCACTCCTGAGTATTTCTAGGGCAGAGAATTTCTTGCACCGATTAATGAAAGTATCGGGTTTGTGTCCCATTATGCTCATCAGAGGAATTCCAACTCTGTATTGCCTATTAAATTCCAGCGATGTCACGCAATGACAATCAATAAAAGTCAAGGACATACTCTATCTCATATAGGACTGTACTTGCACATACCTGTTTTCAGTCACGGACAGTTCTATATCGTACTCTCGAGAGTTAAGAGTTGAAGTGGCATAAATATTTTGATCAACTCGGAATCTGGCAAGACGACCAACGTTACAAATAATATTGTATACGTGAAAGTTTTTTAGCGTATATGAAGGTAATACTATATAAAGTTTTATACAATATTACATAACAACTTTTATTTTCTATTACCTATATGTTTTGTTATTCCTCATTTTTAGGTTAATTTGCATTGTACTACGAACTTGTTATGGACTCCGCTCAATATTTTTCATGCAGGTAATTTTTTAGAATGATTTTATGTCTTAAACATTGATATTGGTATTGTTTTGGTAATGTTTTACCTTTTTCGTATGATCATTACAAAATATGCATGTCAATTGCATTGTACTGGATTCGTTACATGTGTTTAGGGTGATTAGTATCAAAGACAATAACACTGATTGTTTGGATCAAGTTCAAGTTTTGAACGGAGATAAGTCATTATGGTTGTTAAACTTTGGAACCAACGATATATACGTTTTTTGTATGCGGAAATTAAAACCTTCGATATGTAGCTTTTTTCACTTATTTCGGATTATTTCATCACTTACACCATACAAATTAGTTTTATTTTCTAATATTTTCTACGTCTTTGTATTACATATCAACAATTGATCTTACTATTTTGAGAAGCTTTTTATTATTCAATATTTGTTTTACGACGAATACTTCGTGCATCACACAGGTCTAGTACTAGTATATGTAATAAAGCGAGGAGAAACAGCCAAGTATAACCTTCTCGGTAAAATAGTCATTTGTTCGAGAATCACTATCTCCGTCATCATCAATATTGAGATCTTGTGGTTTTTAAGATTGCGGATCTCTCTTCGGTCTTTTCCAATGACAATCTACGCGGCTACTATCACTCTCATCTGATGGAGGCAAAACGTTCTTCTTCTTTTTATCACTAAGAGATTCATTGGTTTGGAGTGTTTTTTCACGAGAAGGGTGTCCAGGACAATCTTTTGCGTCATCTTGTTTGTCTTTAAGTAGAATCTTACTTAATTCCCGGTTGATCAAACATGCGACTTTGTCTTCAAGATAAGTTCCGTACGATTTAGGCCACTATTTCCTATAATTTTCCGTGTGGATTTTTCTTGAATTATGAGGCACGATAGTAACATTACTTTAGACGTGCACTCGAACAAGACACGTAGACACCAATAATGGAGCCCATCTATCAAAGAAGCCTAGCAAATATCTTCTTCAAGTACTCTGGGCACATCTTGGTAATACCCATATTGGTGGTTGAACCGATGAGGACTACAAGTCTCAATAACAAAACGATTACCAAGCCCCAAGGAGAGATAGCTCGAGTGAACGACAATGAAATAATTCTTCTCGGACCCTTTTGTTTTTCCATCATCAATGTACAAGGGCGGCTTGCTCTAAGGACTCGTAGTGCAGACCCAAGACATAAGATCTCCTTTATGGATCCGGTTTCGTGCATCTTAGAAAGTTAAGTATCTAGCGCTTCTTTCTACGTAAAAATATATCATTTTTGAGCCATCAACGCCTTGCAGAACTTGATAATGATTCTTAAAATAAATCGCCACCAAACATAGTGAATAGGAAATGGAGAGTTTGCGTGGTGGGGTCTCAAAGATTTCGAAATCCTATTTATAACGTAGAAAATGTTGTCTAAGACCGGAACTGCAACAGAGACTTCTTCGTCACTCGCCATTATGCTAGCCATCTTGAACGTCGAAAGACGTATCACATTCACATCATCAGTGGGGAGAACCAAAGCGTAAAGCCAACAATCCAAATGGGCCGCCAAGTATGTCTCGGACCTCAGTTCGACGTCAACAATAATACTCGAAAATACAGCTTCTTCAACGTTGATCCTTTTCGTATGTGCATCAATATTGCCGAATTTATTATGAGTGGACTTGGGACGAATGCCCTTCTTTACTTTGTGTGGAGGAGGTTGACGGTACTTCTTTTGATTCTTCAACCAAAAATGAATCCATCTTTCAATAGAAACATGGGAGGACGGATCTTTAGCGCTCTTCCGGAGTAAGTTGTAGGAGTGGAATAGATATCGGCATGAACGATGAGAATATCGAACACCATTTGCATGAGAACCAATAATCTCTTGAGTTGCAGGGACAACTTCATCGTAAATAAGCCTGGTTAATGGTTGTCCGGAGAGAGTATGCAAATCCCACAACGAGATGGACATATCTCCAGGAGACGTCAAAAGGGTACTTTTGGTTGGAAACCATGCCTCGAAGAATGCCTTCATGACTTCGGATTTGTAGAGTAACTGAAGAGAGAAGCATATACAGGATCAAAGATGCTCGCAGACTTTAGCTTGTGTTGACAATGGCTGAGAACGTCCTCGCTCCATTCCTAGTACCCTTTGCATAATTGAAAGCCGCTGGCAAGTTTAAGAGTATCTCCCCACTTGACATTTCCCTTCTCGATGTCGTCACTTACCCAAAATTGGCAAAAGGCTTGGACCGCTTGATTCTTCCGGAGCCGGGGATCTGTCGGCTTTATGGTATGATGCTCTTATGCTCCACACTTACTCATATTTATTAGGTTAAAATTCATTTTGTACCCTTGTACTATGAGAAAGGGATCGTTTACCCCCTGATGTATGAAAAACATCAAATACCCTCCTACTTTTGACAGTCAATGGTCAAACATTTAACAATGTTAAATTCAAGTGCGCAATTACTATTTTACCCTGTTTTACACGCCCAAGAGAATTCTTAAATTTCTTCACGTCATCTAATCTATGTACAACTCTCTATCTCTCTCTTGCTCGTCTCTATCTCTCTCTCTCTCTTCGACTTTGCAGGAAAACAACACCTAAAAAGTTCATATACTTCTCAACATTTTTGTGAAATTTGTTTAAGAAACCTTGTATGAGTACATTCGAAGGACGCTTACCCTAGAAGAAGGTATGAATTTTGGTTTTAGGATTTTTTTTTTTTTTGTGCCTAACATTGATCTCGATGTGATTTCATACTTTGAAATCATGGGTTCAGTGAAGGAGATTGGGTATCCATCTAATACTGTTGTATGGTACAACATCCCTACTGGTCATGAATTCAAAACTACTGATAGTGATACAGTTGTGATGAGTATGTTTAAGGTATTTAAGTCGACAAAGTTATTCCAAATTGAGTTGTTTGTAGATGAGGTTGATATCAATATTGAAATTCCATTGGTGTCACGCCATCACACTGAAATGGGGTTGGTAATATAGACATTGGAGTAAGGGTTAACAATGTAGACACTAGGCTAGCAATTGGCAGTGATAGTGATCCTAGCTATGTAGGGGATGAAAGTAATAGAGATATAGTGATAGATAAAAAAAAATGTCGTATTTTGAATACTTTGATGAAGGAGATACTTTGAGTGATAGTTTTCATCCTTTAAAGGATGACTCTGATGAAGTTAATAAAAAAAACCAAAATGGTAGCTTTTGACAAGGCATTCAAAGTGATCCGGGAGTTCTATCAGGGCATGATTCTGATGGAGAGTGCAGGGGTGTCAATTTTCCAGAGTTCAATGAAGAAGAACACATGAAGGATCCAATTATAGAGGTAGGTCTACAGTTTTACCAATGCAACTTAGTTTACGAAGGCTTTGAGAGATTATTAAGTGAAGAGGGGTTTTCAGCTGACCTTTGAAATGAACGAGAGTAGAAGAATGACTCCAATCTGTAAAAATAAGTGTGGGTGGAGAATACATGCAAACTTTATGGGAAGATCAGCAACATATCAGATTAAGAGTTTTAAAGGTGAGCCAGATACATGTCCAAGGGTATTCACCGATAAGAGTGCAAATATTACATATCTTGCATAACAATACCTGGATACTTTCATCGAAACTCCCAATATGGGCCTTGATTCCATTAAGAAAAAAGTCAGAAAAGAGGTCAAAGTTTATGCTGACAAGTAGAAGCTGTACAGGGCAAAGAAATAGGCAATTGAAAAAATTCAAGGCAATGTCCATGAGCAATATTCAAGAACTAGATAGTATTTTCATGAGATCTTAAGAACCAATTCTGCAGGTTCAACTGCGCGCCATTGTGAGTGTGACACCCCTCTCATGATTACTCTTA
Organism: Erythranthe guttata; assembly: GCF_000504015.1. The sequence continues at coordinate 132,795 of NW_012192892.1, forward strand.
TTATATGTAATCTCAGCGGAAGACTTTTTCAAAATGATTACTGTGGATATAAATTTACGTCAAAATTTTTGTTTTTAAATCAGAGGGAGAGAGGTCACACTATACTAAACACTAATCAACAAATTAACACAAATACATACTACATGCAACACTAGAAAATAACTAGGTATGATGGATGTAACGAAAATTCAGACAGACTCAGTGGAGCAACTTAAAAAATTAATTCCTCTTAAGATACTCATGCAAATGACTCCAAAGTAATACCATAATATTTGCCATGGGTCTAAATCACTCAGTTAAAACAATTTTGAAATATGCTTGACCATTTAGGAGAAATAAATAAAAAGGCATAGACACTCAATTTAAAATCCAGAACAGGGGAGGAAGTTTTGGAATTTCCTAATAAATTCCTTACTGACACAAAAACTACCAAATTTTATCCTAAGAAAAAAAATAAGTTTAAAACATGTTCCAAGTGGAAACAAGGTATTTGAGTGAGTAAAACTCCAGTTATACAGAAAACACTAGACTGACCTTGTTTTAGTGCAGTAGTGAGAAATAATTCATAACTAATTAAATACTGAACCAATATATGCATAAAACCTATCAAAACAATGAGAACAAAGAGATGCAGAGACTCACAAAATCTCATGATTTTCTAAGCAGAGCACCTATATGAAAATAATTTTCAACATCGAGACAAGACACAAAGAATTACTAACCGAAAAGTGTTCATTCATATAGTTGTAAAAATTTGCTTTTGTTTACAAAATACTATGGACTACCGATTTAAGTATTCAAAAGAGGGTAACCCTAATTACTATTACACATAGCGTCTTTTAATAATTTCCACCGATCGGAGGAAGCGACCGGTAGAAAATACCTAGGACCGTATCAAATGTTTTTACAAGCATATTATACAAATAAACCCACATAACTAGGTTAAGAGTCAACACAATCCACAACCCCTCCATATGATCTCCTCCCGATTCTCAAGCTCGATTGCCAACTTCACTCCTCGGGCTCCAAATCGGGTATACCTACAAACATACAACACCTATATGAGCCTTTGAGGACTTAATAAGAAACTTGAAGTATTATCGAATACACATAACAGATAGAGCATACATAGATATACATATATTTTTATTATACATATACATGCAACATAAATTAAAGCAATCAGATACTTCCCTTTTCGTCGTAGTTCTTCGTCATAGTTTTGTCAAGCACATAGAGTGAGATAAATTCCCAATTTTATAACCCTATGATCCCAAGACCATAGAGTGAGAATATCCCACCTTTATAACCCTATGCCATGACACATATTGAAGATTATAGAGTGAGAATCTCCCACCTTTATAACCCTATGATCCCAAGACCATAGTGTGAGATTTTTCTACCTATATCTTCAACACCATAGTGAGACATGCATGACATGAAAAATCATCGGGAATCCCTTTGGAAGAATCAGTCGAGGTTCCCAATAAATAACCTCATATTTTACGAATCCGTCTATCTACGTGGAATCAAACCACCCATAGGCCCTACGGTACCGACTCGTCGTACCCCGGTTATTTACCGTAACCTCGAAAGATTTTCCAACATATTTTTACCTTTTAAAAATCATGACACTTATGCACCCACACATGTACCCATCTACTTACCCTTTTCTCATACTCACACCCAATGATCAACACATAAACAAGCCAAGCAAGATCACACAGCAAAACACAAATAAAGTTCCACATAGTCATTTAGACATAAAAATAAAACCCATAATCAAATACAAGAAATAACCGAAATATTAACATGCAAAGACAATGTATAATCAAAAGTTCATTAAATCTAATATTTTACAAGAAGAAAGTTCAAGACTTTCATCTTTACATTTTATTCAAATAATTCCACTAGATCTTCACATGCAAGAGTCTTTTAATCAAGTTTAGTACAAATTCTTAATCTTTTATCAATATTCTCGGAAAACACTAGATCTTAAAATGCAAGACCTTAGATCAACAATCAATCACTAGATCTTAACATGCAAGGCCTTAAATCAACAATCAAACACTAGATCAACACATGCAAGATACCAAATAAACCAAGTAAGAAATTTATGCATTTTTACCCCAAAAATTCGAAAGTTTCATAGCTAAGCCAAAAATTCAATTGTTTTTCACAAATCAACAATCAATCACTAGATAAACACGTGCAAACTACTAATTAAGCCAAATAAGCAACTTATGCATTTCTCCCAAAAATTTCGAAAGTTTCATAGTTAAACCTAAAATTCAATCTCTTTTCATAAATCAACAATCAAACACTAGATTAACACACACAAGCTACTAATTAAACCAAATAAGCAATTTAAGCAATTTTCCCCAAATTTTCGAAAAACATAGAACTTCAAGAACAAACTTATATTTTCAAAATACTGACATGCAATCATCATCTAAGCAATATAACCACATTTTTCAAGAATAAACAAATAAATCAATGAAAACAGAAAATACTAGTGGTGTTGCATGTTTGGGCAAGAATTCAAGAATTCTCACCTCTACTCTTTAGGGGATGGATTTGTTAGCTCTTTTCTCTCTAATACAAGAAGATATAATGAGTTAGATTACATCTTAAGAAAAGAATAAGAAGAAGAACAAGAAGAACTTGGATGAAGAAGAGCTTAGCTCTTTTCGAAAAAAAAATGAAGAAAGAAGAGGAAGAAGGGCTTACTTAGCCTTGGCCGAAAATTCTCCTCTTATTGAAATAGAAGGAGACTTTGAACTTATAGATAGTGAGATTGGAGTTGGAGAGTGTATTTTGATCTTAGATATTGGAGGTATTTATAGAGTTTTTGGAGAGTTCAAAGCCAATGGAGAAGAAAGGGAAATACATATTTTTATGGGGGTGATTTTGCAATATTTTGAAAGAGGTGTGGTGGTGGTTCTTGGGTGGCTTAAGCTTGAGAAAGTGGTGGCTATAAGGGTGGTTTGGTGCTGCCAAAAATGAAGAAGAAAGGAAGAAGAAGAGTGACCCTTGGTTTACTAAAGTGGAGTGTGGGAGTGAAAAAGGTGTTCATAGCTAGTGAGTAGGGAGACTAGACTTAGGTATTTATTTTAATGCTCAATGTACAAGCATTCTAATGCATGCCTATTCTAATTAACATGCAATTATTAAATCATGTGTGTGTGTGTGTATTAGTGGCCGAAAATTGAAGAAAATGAGGGGAGGATTTCCTAATTTTCTCCACTAATTAATAATCATAAAATGCATGAGTAAATTTTATTTTCTAAAATTTAGTGCATGCATAAATATGATAAAATGTTCACTTAAATTCATATGATAGAATAAAATCTTAGTTCATGAAAAATATTTTATTTTACGAGTTCGAGAAATATTTATTTCGACATAATATCTCAAAATATTTCTTAAGCACATAATTCACGTAATCACATAATTATATATTTCACATAATCACAAAATCATATATTTCACATAATCACATAATCATATATTTCACATAATCACAAAATTTTCACGTAATTACTAATCATGCAAGAATTATTCTAAATTCTAATTTAATAAATTTGCACATAGAAGTGGTAAAATAAAATACTAATATTTTACCGAAAATGCGGAGTGTTACAGTGAGAGTTCAAGGTCTTCCATTATACAAGACACCTAGATTTCATAGGCTTTTTGTCTTATTTTATGCTCAAAAGAAGCGATTAATAGAACAATGCATGCCTATCATAGATTTGGATGCATGTTTTCTAAAAGCACCATTTATGGGGCAGTTGATGGCACCCATTGGGAGGGATGGAAACAATCAGATGTTTCCTTTGGATATTGCAGATTTTGAATTTGAGTGCACGGACAGCGGGAGTTGATTTGTGGAGTTGTTGAATACATACAACATTTGGCGAATATGATGTGACTTACCTCAATGCAATTTTATTTCAGATAGGCAAAAAGGACTAGTGGGACTAGTTGAGATTTTCAACACACTAATGCCATCAACTGAACACATGTTTTTTGTGAGACATTTCTATGCTAATTTTAAATTGAGGTTCAAATAAAAGAAATTGAAAGACTTGATGTGGTTTGCAGCTACTGCCTATTTGGAGGAAACACATAATAAAAAGATGAATGAGCTCAGACAATTATCCAATGAAGCATATGATTGGTTGAAGAATATTCCTCCAGAACAATGGTGCAAGTATATGATGTCTATGAGGCCCAAATTTGATATGTTAAGAAATATATTTTGTGAATCCTTTAATAATTACATCAAAGAGGCTAGAGACATGCGGATTCTGACAATGCTGGAGGCCTTAAGAAGACAAATCATGCGGAGAATCTATACCAAGAGACAGTGGATTTATAAGTATGTTGGCAAAGTATGTCCTAGAATTCAAGACAAACTAAATGTAATAAAAAACAAGTCACTTCATTTTGAGTGATACCTTTTCTGCATATGGAAGATGGGAAGTGACTGTTGAAGACAAAGGTTGGTTTGTGGATTTGAAAAACTATACTTGCAGTTGTAGGGAGTGGAGTTTGATTGGAATCTCGTATTTACATTCCACATGTGCAATATTGCAAGAACACAAAAAACCAGAGGATTTTGCAAGTGAGTAGTACTCAGTTCACAATTATAAGAGGGCATATTGTTGTTCAATTAACCCCATTCCAGATCATTCTCAATGGAAGTCGGACAACTCTCAACCGATCCTGCCTCCACCATTTAAGAATCATTATGGTCGGCTGAAGAAAGGTGAGGAAGAAAGGAGCTGAAGAGATAAGTGTAGGTAACAAGGTCACAAGAAAAGGCATTACTCAGACTTGTTCGAATTGTGAAGATACTACACACAATAGAAGAAGGTGTAAAGGCCACCTATGAATCATCCACTCTAACCAAGGACTAAGAAGGTTATTCTGATAAGTATTTATTATTAATTCATTGAGTTTGTTATTTCTATTACTTATTAATGTGTATTTGTTGTTTGAACTGTAAAAAACTTTTAAGTGAATCAAATTCAACTAATCTGAAGAAAGCGCTCCAAAAGGACAAACATGGCAAACTGAAGAAGGCAAGGCTAAAAAAAATGACAACCAATGAAAGTCAATAAGGTCTTTCAACACAATAATCTACTTGTTGAGTGTAGATTATTTCTTCTATCTGATCTTATTTAGTGCATGAATCTAGCTAATTTATGTTGCTATGTGTTATTGTTAGAATTGAATCGACAGATCGTTTTAATAATTAGAAGAAGGATAGAAGAGCCTTTGAGTAGTTCTCACCGGATTAGTGTTAATTGCATGTCTTATCGTAGACATACAGATATCACCTTAGGTAGCCGTTTACGAGACTTGTTAGTTAATGTTTCATTCATAATTGGTTTGCATAGACATATAGTGAACTGTTTATGAATAATAAACTTATAATTCACGCGACACCGGATTATGAGTATTTAGTATCTCGGGTTAATAGTCAGGAATCGTAACTTGCATGATAGAAGTTTAATTGGGTGATGAATTATCGCATAGGGGGAAGATAAAATCCTAGGTCTGTTTTTATTGATATTTTTCTCGTGATTATTTGCTTTCATAATTATTTTAATTATTAAGTTGATTAAATTTGAAAACCTTGTGTAGGCTAGATAAAAATCATAATTGTTAGAACTTGGTACTTAGGATTAGGTAATTTGAGTATTCCATGTGGGATCGACATCCGACTCTTACGAGTCTACTATTACTACTTGTTTGCGATATGTATACTTGGGTGTAGGTATTTAGCCCAACACTACTTGTGGAACTATGAATATGGGAAAAGGTACAAGGATCACAAGACTTGGATTTGGTAATTGGAATGGAGTTGGATTAATGCAGAATAACTTTATTCCTCCACAACAGGTATATTTGTTTGAGTTCTTATATTATGTTGTTAAGTTTATGTTTGTTGTTTAAACTTTATTTTTTCGCATTATCAGAATCCAACAAGACGCGTCGAGAATCCAACAATACAAGTTGCTAATCCAACTACACAGGCTGATAGTAACACAAGACAATCAAAGGTAATATTGAAGTTTGAAATTTTAATTTATATCTTTTTTTTTTGTAATATATAACTACTAGTATTACTAAGGCCTTGTTTGATTGCACTTAATGAGCTCTTAATGACCTCTTAATGGCACCCATCTCTTATTCGGTCAGATTGGTCATTGTTCAGTGCATTTGGTAAGGAGACCTTAACGGAGCTAACTATTGCTTAGCGATTCAGTTGGAAAAATCCAACTTATTCGTTCAGATGTTAAACTGAACAGAGTTGAGACAATTTTGTCCCATAAATATTTGTATTTCTGACTATTTTATTCAAATAGTTAAATGCTATAATAAATGATACGTAGTGGGGGTTCAATTCTCCATACAAATTCCACTATCAATATTTATTTTAATAAATGTCATAGTTAAACAGAAATATTTTTATTTAGATATGATTGATGTTTAATTAGTAAATGTATTTAATTGTTCAACACCATTGAAGCTAATTAGAAGTGAAAATTGGACGGATCGGAACAAAATAAGCAGCTTTTGAAAATTTCAATTTTTCGGAAGGATTCATTCCAATTTTGTTCTAAAAAATTTTGAAAAAGTAAAAAAATTGAGATTTCGAAAATTGACATGAAAAAACTCATTCTAAAATTGGAAATTTTTAAATCGAACTCAGCGGAAATCAAAAAATTACGGTTCTTCAGTCACTTAAATATAAAATGTATAATTTTATTGATGTTATTAGCTTAATTTTCGAAAAAAAACTCTGAATTTTCATAATTGTTTTCGGAAATTGAAATAGGATCGAAAATCGGCATCTCATATACATTCCAATTCTGATCGAAAAAATTCGAGAAATAACAAAATCCGATTTTCCGAATTTTGAATGAAAAATATTGTTCTAAAACCGAAAAAATTAGGATCGAAATCAACGGAAATTGAAAATTTTGTTCCAATTTCTACCCCAGGGCTAATAAAGTAAAATTATAATATTCATATATAATAGCTTCTAGTTACCAAAGGAACTTAAACATTCAGTATTCAGTATTCAGACATTCTTCTTAGTCTTTCAGATCTTTATTCAACATTAAGTGTTCAGTACTTAATTCTATCAAACAGGGCCTAAATTTGTTTTATCATATTGATACAAGTACATAACACAAGATTTGGACCTCTTATGTTCTCAAGTCAATTAAGAAGTAGCAAATTCAGTTTCACTAGAAATGATGGACAACATTGAACATTCCGGTGCTCTATAGTTGGTTTACAAATATGTGGATCTAAGATATGATTGTTGGGAATTTGAACTATTAGAAGACATTCTAAATGGACAAAGTTAGGGATAAAAAAATAAACGAAACAAAGAGGAGATGTGAGCCCAAGGAAAAAAATCAAAAATCATGTCCAAGTGTTTTTTTTTTAAGCAATACAAAACAAAAAGAATATTTATTTTTCAAATTATCAAACACCTTGTGAGCATGATTATAGAGATAGGTTGTACATTAAATTAATTTGTGAATTCACAAGAAACTCAGCAAACCAACTAGAAAAAAAAAATAAAAAAAAAAAACTACTGAAGCAAACATGTCCGCGTGGCAGGAGATGACTTCTCGAGTTCAATCTTAGATTGAAATTGATGAATGCCAAGAATTCGCTCAAGTTATTCGAATGGTGATGAAAAAAAAAAGGAGATTAGGAGCACCTCCTCTTATAAGCATAGAAGAAAACAATCCAATTGATTTCAGGATTCTAATTATCCAATCTAATCGCAAGGAATTCAATGTTCATTGGCAGAAGGAGTTTCAATACTTGTTTGAATTGGAGAAGTCAAGTAACAGATTATCAAAGAATTTTTCTGCATGCATGAAACTTCATGTTCAAGTTGGCCAATACAAGAAATAATACAATTTTGAGTTGGTGGGGCTCTTTATTCCCAGCTTGAATTCAAATTACAATTGAAGTCTAACTAATTGTATTCGATGTCTCAATGGTCCGGTCCTATGACTTGCTCCAAAGTTAGGATGGGCTTTGAAACTTGGAAGCTTTAAAATGAAGAGTAAAAAAGCAGTTTACCCCTAAACTATGACGCGTTTTGCACTTTACCCTCCCAAACAATTTTTTTTGGCACGTTTTTACCTCAACTTAATTTTTTGTTGCACGGTGCCCTAAAAATGCAATTTTGATCGGAATCTTACACCACATACCATTCACGTGAGTTTGGCAGGGTTAAAAGTGTCTATTCCCCTACATTCATCAAACTAAATAAAAAAGAAAGAAAATAAATAAATAATAATAATAATAGTAATAATAATAATAATAAAAGAAAAGAAAAGGAGCAAAAATCTGCAACCCCTCCTCCTTCCTCGAGAAAAACCTGCACCCTCCTCCTCCTTCCTCGAGAAAAACCTGCAGAACCAAAATTGTCTACTAGTGTCGCCGCCGTAGAAAACCTGCTCCGATTGACTCAAAGATGGAAGCTAAATTTTATTTGAACTAAATTTGGAGAATTTTTGGAATGACAATTTGGGATTTCCTTTGACCATTAACACTGCTCCCGTTCTCCGCCGGCAAACTCGACGCTGACGCCGATGCCACCTCCGCCGGCAAACCTTGCAACTTTATCCTCCACAAAAAATGCTACCAATCGCCACAACAATTAAACCACCCCGAGAATTTAGGGAAAAACAAGAAATTCTTTCACCGGAGAAATTGTTCCCTGCCCTAAATCTCAACAAGGCAATTTGCCTCATGACCATTCTCCGCCTCCTCTGCCTCAGCCAGGGCGACAACACCGTCGCCGCCGTGGCCGTTCTCTCTCTTCTCAATTCATTCTACCCTTTTTTCAATTACTGATGCTTTCATACATTATTTATTTGTTTAAACCTACAGTCTGAGTTGAATCTATTTTGTTGAGATTCAATAATTCGTTATCTAAAACATATATAAGAATGAAAAGGGAGAAAAATAATAAGAACAAAAACAAGAAAGATTAAGGAAGAAAGTGAGGTTTTGAGCTTTGAGTTGATTTTTTGAAATTTGAGTTGAGATGTCTTTTGGCTGGGCTTGGGGATGGCTTGGGTTTGGGAGGCTGGTGAGTTACAGCTTTTCTTGTTTTTTTTTTTTTTTTTATTATTTATTTATTTATTTTATTTAAACTATTAATTTATATTTAATACATAGGATGTATGTGAATGGACAAATTTATCCCTGCCAATCTCATGTGCACTGCACATGTTTTAGAATTCCGGTCAAAATTACCGGAAAATTTAGTTCAGGGGGAACCGTGCAACGAATAAACGAGTTCAGGTAAAAACGTGCAATTCTTTTTTGTTTGGGGGCAAAGTGCAAAACGGCCCTTAGTTTAGGGGGCAAACAGCTTTTTACTCTAAAATGAATGTTGTCGGATCATAATTATTAAGGAAAGATCAAGTACACATGGGCATGCATATTCATGAAAAGACCAATTATTTATACGAATCAACCCAATGTATTCGTGACTTATTCACTCTAAGACACATAGTACGTGAACAAGTCTCGAGGGGGCATATATATATATATATATATATATATATATATATATATATATATATATATATATATATATATATATATATATATATATATATATATATATATATATATATATATATATATATATATATATATATATATATATATATATATATATATATATATATATATATATATATATATATATATATATATATATATATATATATATATATATATATATATATATATATACACTAAGGGAGCCGCACCGTGCTATGCGCAGTACGCAATGCCCCATAGACATGGATAATAAAATATCATATTTATGTGTTTATTTAATTAATTCCTAAGAGATATTACAATAGAATAAACTAATTTATAACATTGCATATTTCAAGAAGTCCCTCATACATTATCATATTCTAAGCGAGTGCATAATTGGAGTTATATTTCATACAGAGATACATAATTCAAAATGGTTCAAACTCTACGATACAAATTATGTGGCAAAGCGAAGAGAAATGCATGCCCAAAAATGGCTTCTCCAACTGTTGTAACTAGCAATCCAAGTTAGCTAATTTGGCTAATAGATGTACCGCAATCATCTTCAACTGGCATCATCGGCTTATGAGCTTTATCTATGAACAAGGATGTAACAAAATTTAGCCATAATAGTTTAATCGAAATTGAGAGAACAAAAAAAGAATTGCAATGTAAGACCATTAGTTTACCTTCACCAATAAGCTTCCTAGTACCTACGGTTTTCTCGAGAGTCCCATAATCATTACGTAAATCCTTGGTTGTAGTAGAATTTACCTGAAGAGGCTCTTTGTTCAATCGTTTTCTCGTGTCTCTTGGTCCACCTATAAATGAGGAAGGCAACAATTTTTTTTTCCCCAAGGTTTGCAAAGTCATTTTCTCCATAGATGCCCAAGGAATCAACTACTATTCCTTGAAGTGATTTAGTTCTAAGTGCTTTTTGAAGTTGTTCACCATCTAAATGAGATCCCTCCAACGTAACGTATCAATCAATTGCAAGATATCTAATGCGAGCTATCTGATTGTTGATTTCTCTTTGCTTTGAAGAACTCACAACTCTACATATATCTCAAAAAAAAATTGAGTTAACTATTTCCGAGTTGCACAAAGGATAAAACAAAAATGACAATATTCGTGAAGGATTTAGACATAGAATATCTATTTCACGGAATATAAATACATTTAACTATATATTATAGGATAAGGTATATTAAAAAATAAGATAAATAGAACAACAACATATACAGTAGAGATTGAATTCTCGAAATAAAAGAAACATATAATACAACCATACAAATAAGAAAAAATAATATGCACAAACCTTCCAAAGTTTTAGCGAAGAGATCGATGATGCTGCTTCAAATAATCTATAAAATAAAAAATAAAAATAAAAACATTAATAAATTAAGAACACATCCCCCTTAGGTGTAAACTTTACAAGTTATGCACAAATCATGTTTGCAGCATAGATCTAGCTAGGCAAGAGCTCTATAATTATTACATTATGCACAAACATACACTCCAAAAAGACATATTCTTGTTTTCTGAATAGTTTTACAAACCTCACCAGATTACGTCTCCCTTCAAAACCTGATCTAAACACACAAAAAAAATCTCAAAGAGATACAAGATCTCTGTCCAAG
>NW_012192892.1:144140-188629 GCF_000504015.1 Erythranthe guttata
CCACCAGGCACATCAATAAAACATTTACTAATAGAGGCTTATGGTATAAAGCAAGAACCTAAGGAAGAATATGCTTGCTTGGTCTAATTTAAATAAAGTCAGGAAGTATGTAGTTTACATCATCAGTGTAATTACCTACAGACACAGAACAATTTATTAAGGAAAAAAAAATGGGAAAAAGAAATTAAAATAATACTAATTACAAAAAATTGGCCAATTATAAAACCATTAAAATTTTTAAACATACTAGGTTAAGAATACCCAAAATGAAAAGAAAAAAAATTGCCAAAATCAAGAAGTAACAAGTACGCAGTTAATGAAATCAGAGGTAATGACTTGTGTTTTTTTGTCAGGTTAAAAAACCTCATCTTCATTTTCTTAAAAACACACGGGCAAGTAAAAGTTTACCTATACTTAAAGAATCAAATCTAACTTCAATCTTTCCCACAAGCCCATTGCTTACTTGGAGGAAACGAAATAATATTTTGTTGAAATACAATATGTTATTTCTTGAAAAACAATGCGTAATGGGTTCAAGAAACAATATAAATAAGAAATTCCAAATCTATAGGAGCTTATATATCAAGCATAAAAATAACAGAAATATGACTAACCTTGAGAAATGAACCCTGCAACGAAAAAATATATTGGACATGAATTTGAAAACCATTGAAACAAAATAGTAAGAAAACCCAAAAATATCCAAGAAAACCCAAAAGCATGGGATTTAAATGTCATTTGCCTTGAGATGACACGAGCGTTGGCGAAATGGAGTGGGAAGATACCTGCAAAAAAATAAGCAGAAAACTATCAAACAAAGAATGAAAGAATGAAGAAAGAGAATGGGAAATCTATAGATTGAAATGTGTGGATAAAAAAATGGAAATGATGAATCTACTAACTCCATCAGTAGAGTTGGACTGAGTAGGAAGCTACATTACATATATCAAATTGATTGAAAGGTAAAATTGATAGACATACATCCGTCAAAATAATTTGTGGAAAGTAGAAATGGTAAAGGAAAAAGGAAACAAGCTCACACATTTTGGTTCGGTCCGACGTAAAACTAAAGCATTAAATGACAAAGTAAATAAAATTGAGTTTGCACTTGAAAAGGCAGAAGCTAACTCCAAACGGCGCCGTTTTAATGCAAAACTGAATAAAAGAAAATGGAAAATATATTGATCATGCACTGTACACATTAACCTACACATCATTCAGATTAAATTAATTATGGCAACTAATGAAAGTGACAATAAATTATATAATTAAAACTATAAATTAAAAATTAAGTAAATTTCGAACATTGCATAAATGTTTTACTTTTCCTATTTGTAAAGTTTTTAAAATATGTGAAAATTAATAAATATTAAAATAACAAAGTTAATTAAAATAGAAAATAAATTAAGAAGATTATTTTAGCACATAACTTTTTTAGAAAGAGTTAGTTTATTTTTTTTAGAAAGAGTACTTTGAAATTAATTATTTAACTAAAGTAATATAGCACCATAATGTATTCATTGTTATAAGTTATGATTTTTGTTTTCTTATATAAATTATATTAATTAGTAAGCAAATAAAATAAGGAAAAATAACTACGCTCATTCAAATATAAGAGACAATGTTTTTTTTTTTAATTTTAAACTTTACGATTAAATTAAATTCAGGTCATTACTTAATAATTTTGAGTTAATTCAAAACTAATCACTTTTAGACTAAAATGAAGTAGATTGCAATTAACAACTACTGCATATTATTATTATTATTATTATTATTATTATTATTATTATTATTATTATTATTATTATTATTATTATTATTATTATTATTATTATTATTATTATTATTATTATTATTATTATTATTATTATTATTATTATTATTATTATTATTATTATTATTATTATTATTATTATTATTTTGGAAAATAACTATTATATGTGAATTCTTGTAAGCTTAAATTTTTAAAGAATAAAAAACAAGGAGAGGGGCAGGCAGACAGCATTGCGACCAAGGGCATTAAATGCATGCAGGCCCCCCAGATTTTTTTAACCAAAATTTAGTTGTTCAACAAAACGAAAAAGAAAAGGAAAATAGTGGGGGCCGGCGCACATATTTGGTTCGACCGAAAAAAGTTGATTAAATGAAAATGGAAAAGAAATTCACTTTGTGCTTGGAAAGATAGATATAAAGAGAAAACGACACCGTTTTGAGGGCAAAATTACCGTTTTGAGGGCAAAATTATGTAAAGAAAATGAAAAATAAATTGAAAAGCACTATTCAAATTTTCCTGCACGTTTATAAGGTATAATATATATATATATATATATATGTCAGAAATTGAAATCAAAATAAAATTGATTTTCATATCTTATAAATTATTAATCAATTAAAGCTCAATTCAAATAATTGATCCATTAATCTATAATATTCAATAAATGGGCCATTTTATTAATTAACTAATTTAAATGTTAAATTAATTTTATTAACAGAACACAAATGTAATTGTGATTACACTTCAACTTAATTAATTTACTATTAATATTATTTGATCGATTTACCACTACCCTTCCCAAAACTCAACTCCTTAGGAACTCACCACTTACATGAAGTGGATGAGGGATGACCTCTAGACTAAGTGTTATATGATAACATCTATGCCGCAAAGAGTTTACAAGGAAGGAAAAATACGTTTTGCTCACTACACCCTTTTTTTCTAAGAAATAGTTCTAAATCCAAGAGAATGAAATGAATTTCCAACCGAGCAAAAGGAAAGACTAAGGGGGAATCTAGTTCAAGTACTTCCAAGGCTAAGGAAACTAAGTAAGAAGTTAATGCTTGTTTCCGATATGGAAAGACGGTCCATAAGTGTTGTAACTACGATGAGTATCTTTGTCAGAAGCTTTCTGAAAAGATACGTTTTTCATTGAACTAAAACTCATTGAAACTCTTGTGAACCTAAACTCAACGATAGGATGATAGTCTAAAGCCAACAAAGCTTTGACATGCCAGACTATGTCATGTATTCTTGAAACATATGAATAAGTTAGATAGAGAGGTATTGTTTAGTTCAACTGAATGAACTCACTAAACCTTAGATATCGTTTCTTAAAGGAAAAATGATCAAGTTGTCCTCCAAGTGGAACATGTCAAGGGTCAAATGGATTTGATCCATAGAAATATTTGTAAAACACTAAATTGTTTCAACTTCTTAAAAAACCTATTAATGAAAATTATTTTCGATATAGTTATAAGAGGTACAAGTCTAAAGCCTATGAATTGTTCAAAGAATGTAGACTAGAGGTTGAAAATAATTATGGCGAATTATTAAGATACTATGATATGGTCACATTGGTGAAAACTTGAGCGTCAATTTTAGATTATCTTAAAAAGAATAGGATTCTTCCCAATAAATCCCGTCCGGAACTCCTCTATCGAAAGAAGTATCCGAGTGTCGTAATCGAACTTTGTTATAAATGCTTCGATCTATGATGGGGTTCACCAAGTTGTCGACATACAAGTCTTGTCATGCCCTCCTAGTTGCCGCATACTAGTTGAATTGGGTTAACACGAAAGTGATAAGTGTTCGTTTTGCACGATTTTTCCACTCCAGACCAAGATCGCAACCCAAACTTCCCGTATCGCGATCTGGGGGGTGTCACAGTGCGTTTTTACTTCGGACCCAGATCGCGATACAACATTTCCGTATCGTAATCTGGCAAGGCGCTGGGCAGTTCCCCGAGGCCGCCAGGTTGCGATCCAGCAGCTCCGTATCGCGATTTGGGCACAGATTTCGAGAGCAGGTATTTGTTAATGCAAAGCTTCTTGGGGAAGATTTGCATTAACTATAAATAGGAAGGCCCTGTCATTATCATTTCTTCTTCGACTTTTTACGGTTTTCGACAGTTCTTCGCGGAAATCTTCGACAGGGGTTTCGAATCAGATTTTTCTTAAGCGATTTCATTACATTTTGTTCTTCATTTTTCGTGTACATTCTTTTGATACTATGTTTGTTATGAACTAAGAACATTTTCTTCTAGGGTAATGAAACTTTGTATATATTGATTTCGATTCCATTTATGTTATCTATTTGTCATGTTTTGATTTCGTTTATGTTTTCCTGTATTAAATGCTTCTGATAGATTGATCATCTCTCAGATTGATGTAAAATATAAAGGAACACGAAATAGGATTTATTGTTTGAAATTAGGAAAATGTAGCTTGGGTTGTGGAAACGGAGACGTGATACACCTCATGTAGCCCTTGAGGACTTGACCTAAATGCTCTCTTAATATCAGGTTGTGAATGGAGACGTCAGACCTGTGGGTAGACTCTAACTACAATGGAGACGGGGGTTAGAGTATTTTAGCGTCTGGATTAATGAATAGGAATTTGGCATTAGAAAATGGGTTTGTAGATCGTTTTTTATTATAAATTGGTGGATTTTACCCTAGAATTCCTTTTTAAATCGAAACCCTCCCGTTAAGAGTTGTTGTTATTCCATTTACGTCTATTCTATATTTGCATGTTCACAACTTTATTTGTTGTCAACTATGAGGGTTAATCACCATTCCAACCATTTACGATCGGCTAGATAACATAACGATAATATAATTCCATTACTCAGCATGTGAATCTTTAGGTCCCTGTGGATCGATATCTGGAACCACTGTTCTACAAAATGCGATGTTGTACACTTGCGGTAATTTACACGTAAGGAAAACGTGTATCAAGTTTTTGGCACCGTTGCCGGGTGTTGGGAATCGGACACGTGTACGCAGCGGAAAACAAAATTTTTATGTGATTTAAACAAATTTAAAACACACAAACACATGCCCGATAATTGAAAACAATTAATTGCGTACCTTTGCGCTTCCAGCGAAATTAAAAACAACATACATGCTTAATTACTAAATCGAAATTTAAATCAATTAGCATGCTCGCGTTTAAATCAAATAATCATGCTCGCAGTAAATAAACAATTTCATGTAGTCACATAAATTCATACAATCATCTTACTAAAGCGAACATGCATATATTAATTTAAACGAAACCGAATCAAACGACAATGGATTCGAAACATTACCTCTTGAAGCGTGACGTAGGCGCACTGAGCAAAGCTAGATTGCCACGGAAACCAATCCGTGCAATCCAGGGCAGCAACGGCGAAACGGCAGCAGCGGCTAGGCGAGCTACGGCAGCGTGTGTGGCTCACGCGCTGACTTCGGGCGGCGCATGGGATTGCGTACGGCGTCGGCTCGTATGCTGCTCCTCGATTCTTCGATCTTCGATCTTTCTCCTCTCGGATTTCACCTCGTATACTTCGATCTACTAGAACGTGGCACTAGACACGATGTAGTTAGAACAAAAAGGAAAAAGATCTACCACGATTGATCGGCCAAGAGGATGCCGATTCCGGCGAACGAACGGCGGTGTTGGCCGCGGGGGGGAGAACGGCCGAGAAAGGGAGCGGCTAGGGTTAGGATTTCATGTGTGTTGTTTGTACAAGACCTATAAATCAAGTATTTATAGTGTCTTGCATAAAAGCCCTAACGGGCTTAAGTTGGACCGGGCCCAACAGCTTAAGTTCGTTAGGCTTTTATTCGCTCGTTTCTCACAATTCAATGATCGGAAAATTGCAACGATTACATTTTCGGAATCATTGTAATGTCCTCGTCATTACGAGTGCCAACTCTCGATTTCCAACTTTCCAAAAGTGGAAACCCTAATTCAGTGCACTTTATAAATTTGGAAACTTCCCGATTTAGAAAGTCCACTAAGATATACGCCTATTCTTTTCCTTTTCTTATTCTCATTCATAATTCCAAATTACGAATGTTGGACCCAATCATATTGACTTCCAATCATGCAAAGATAAACTAATTTTATCTCTGACCGTTCATTCAAAGATCTCATGTGCACGAGCAGTGTGACCCTCGATGGTTCAGGTGTAAGCTAGCCGTAGGCCCACAACCCTTTGTGGTCAAAACTCGTACCTTAGAGTTACGATTAAGATGAAGCTCGTTTCACCTTAATCACCCAACGAATCAAGATTGGCGTCTAGCAACTACGCGTCATGATTCCCTAGATACAAATGAAGTGCCTACAAGAACCTTTTGATATAGTTAGCGTACAGTACGATCCATTCGATTCATATGTCCCGATTGAACTAGAGGCATTGGTTCATCGAGACCTCCTTAGTAGTTCAATGACTTAGAGAATCGAATTCTCTAATCATCACATAGTCAGCTCTGGCCAGAGACTTAGAGATTACAAACTATGAGAACACACAGGACATCCAAGACTATTCTAGCAATCGAATCCCCGACTACAATGCACAGACCTCCCACTAGATTTCGGACTATACGAACAATGGCCCTTGGGATATTCCTCGGTAGAACTCAGGGATAGGTCACGATACAGCTGGTCCTCTTGTGAAGTCACGGTGATGTCTAGATCATAAGGACTAATGGTGTACAACTATACCATAGATATCTCTACTCGATTATTGAGAACCACTTAGAGATTTCTAGGGTGAGGGAGTTCAGTCAACTCGTCAACTTACGAGCACCCACTTATGCATGCCGATATCACAATACCGTTTACTGATGAAATGCAGTACACATACACTAAGTGCTAGTCTCTTAATGGGAAAGGCCGATATCCTCATTGGTGGCGTAACCCTTCGACTTGGAACACATTTAACAGTTATAATACTTAAGTAAATATCTCACGATCCTAACGATCAATTACTAGTACTTGTAATAACTGTAAGGACTATATCTATGCTTGTGACAAAAGGGACAAAGATATAGAATGCCAAGGTGTTTTATCATTAATACGAAAAATGTTTGTTTATTACAATAATAAATGGAAAGACCACAGCCACAAGTTGGCTTGTTGGTCACGTACTCTAACAATCTCCCACTTGACCTAAAGTCAACTACCCATGAATCGCAATCCCATCGACTCTCTATGTTTATCGTGGACCGATCTCGGTAAAGGCTTCGTGAAAGGGTCTGCAACGTTCTCTTCTGAGGTGACTCGTTCTACTTTAACTTCACCTCTATCAATGATCTCTCGGATCACATGATACTTCCTCAGAATATGCTTCGACTTCTGATGAGATCTCGGCTCCTTAGCTTGTGCCACGGCTCCGGTGTAATCACAGTACAACGGTACTGGATCATTAGCGTTAGGAATGACACCCAACTCTTGGATGAACTTCCATTATCCAAGTCCCTTCTTTTACAGCTTCGGATGATGCAATATTATTCCGCTTCGGTAGTGGAATCAGCCGCCGTGCTTTGCTTGGAAATCTTCCAACACACGGCACCACCATTAAGCGTGAATATAAATCTCGAGTTTGACTTTGAGTCGTCCACATCTGATTGAAAACTAGAGTCGGTGAAGCCCTCTAATTTCAACTCGGCACCCCCATAGACCAAAAATATATCCTTAGTCATTCGTAAGTACTTGAGGATATCTTTCATGGCCTTCCAGTGAGCTGGACCGGGGTTAGACTGATATCGGCTTGTGAGACTCACAGCATACGCATTCGGGCCTCGTACACAGCATGCCATACATTATACTTCCAATGGAAGAAGCATAAGGCGTCATTTTCATCTCCTCGATTTCACTAGGTGTTTGAGGACACATAGATTTCGAGAGACGAGCCCCATAGGACATTGGCAAGAATCCCTTCTTCGATTATTCCATGCTAAACCGTTTCATAACGGTGTCTATGTACAGGCTTTGGGATAAGCCAAGCATCTTTCTTGCTCTATCTCTATAGATGCGTATTCTTAATACATAAGATGTTTATCCCAAATCCTTAATTGAGAAACGTGTAGACAACCATGCTTTCGTTTGTTGCAACATTCCTACGTCATTCCCAATGAGTAGAATGTCATCAACATAAAGCACTAAAAATATCACTGCCCTCCCACTAACCTTCTTGTATACACAAGGTTCCTCCGGATTCTTCTCAAAATCAAAGTCTTTGATAGTTGAGTCGAACCTAATGTTCCAACTACGGGATGCTTGTTTCAATCCATAAATGGATCGCTGGAGCTTGCAAACCTTTTGCTCACTTCCAGAAGATATGAAGCCTTCCGGCTGCGCCATGTAAATTTCTTCCTCAATGTCTCCATTAAGGAAGGCGGTCTTCACATCCATTTGCCATATCTCGTAGTCGTACCACGCAGCTATGGCCAGCAAAATCCTAATGGACTTCAGCATCGTGACTGGCGAAAAGGTTTCCTCATAGTCAACACCCTTTGAGTATATCCTTTCGCTACCAATCTAGCTTTATAGGTCGATACCTTTCCATCCACTCCAATTTTCTTCTTATAGATCCACTTGCAGCCTATGGGAACAATACCCTTAGGTGGATCTACCAAGGTCCACACCTTGTTGGAGTACATGGAGTCCATTTCGGATTTCATAGCAGTTAGCCAATGTCCCATGTCCGCATCCGATACGGCCTCATTGTATGTTCTTGGATCTTGTCCAAGATCAACATGATCTTCATCATTTTCGAGGAGGAATAACCTATCCGGCATTCTTCGAACTCTTTCGGATCTACGCACCGTAGGTTCAGGAGGTATATTAGTGGATTGTTGTTTTGGTTCGATTACTTGTTCTTGCGCTTGAACTTTATTTTGCGGTTCTTGAACTACTTCAAGTTCTATCATGCTACCTTTTCTATCGGATAGAAACTCCCTTTCCAAAAAGGTGGCATTTCTCCAAACAAACGTCTTTGCTTCCTTGACATAATAGAATTCGTATCCCATTGAGTCTTCGGGATACCCCACAAAATAGCACAAGTCGGATTTACTATCCAACTTGTCTCCCACTAATCGCTTCACATAAGAGGGACAACCCTATATCCTAATATGTTTGAAGTTGGGATTCCAGGAATGCCAAATTTCATAAGGTGTGGATTTAAATGCTTTGGTGTTAACTCTATTCAGCAAATATGCGGCAGTGCAAAGTGCTTGACCCCACAAGTATGCCGGTAAGTTGGTGAACCCTACATAGATCAAACCATATCTAATAAGGTTCTATTCCGACGTTCGGAAACTCCATTGAGTTGAGGAGTTCCAGGTGGAGTCCATTGAGATTGTATTCCATTCTCTTTTAGATAGTCAATGAACTCGATGCTCAAGTATTCTCCACCACGATCGGATCGTTGCTTCTTAATACTTCGTCCGAGTTGCTTCTCTACTTCGTGTCTAAAATCTTTGAACCTTTCAAATGTTTTGGACTTGTACTTCATCAAGTACACGTACCCATACCTAGAATAATCGTCGGTAAAGGTAGCGAAGTAGTTGTATCCACCCTTTGCACTAACACTTAGTGGACCACATACGTCTGTATGGATCAAATCTAAAAGACCTTCGGCTCGTTCCATTTTTCCTTTGTAGGGTGACTTGGTCATTTTCCCTTTAAGGCAAGATTCACAAGTTTGTAGGGATTTCACGTCCTCTAAAGAGAACAATCCTTCACTAACAAAATCGTTCATCCTTCTTAAAGAGACATGACCTAATCTAGCGTGCCAAAGTTGTGCGGGGTTTTGATCTATCTCCTTACGTTTTGCTGATATAACATTAATAGGTATTTCACTTGGATTTGTTCATACAAGTTGTTTAATAGTCGTCCCTTGCAAATCAAATTATCATTCTTTTGTAGAATGCAAATCGAATTTCCAAAAACAAAAGTAAAACCTTCAATATCTAATACATGAATAGAAATAAGGTTTCTAATGAGAGACGGAACAAATAAACAATCTTTCAAAACAATAGGAAAACTAGAATCCAAAACATTTAAGTAAATAGTGCCAATGGCTTCAGCAGCAACTCTTGCTCCATTCCCCATCCTTAGGTAGGTCTCACCCGCCCTAAGCTTTCTACTTCTTGTCATGAGCTGCAAATCATTACATAAGTGTGAGCCACAGCCAGTATCCAATACCCAAAAAGAAGAATTGACAGAAAAATTTACATCAATGAATACGTACCCTTTTCAGAACTTTTCTGCTTTAGGTAAGCCTTGCAGTTGCGGCGCCAATGTCCTTTCTTTCCATAGTGATGGCAAGCATCATCAACTTGCTTGTTGACCTTTGCCTTGGGGCCCCCACTACCTTCACCCACTTCGAACTACCTGTTTAGACAGAGAACTCTTTCATTTCTCTTCTTTTGGGAAGAACTCTTCTTTCCAGAAGTAGCAGCAATGAGAACAGACTTCTATTTCTTAATGGTGGACTCGAAATTGACCAACATGTTCATTAACTCATCCAAGGGAGGATCTAGTTTGTTCATGTTGAAATTCACTATGAACGATTCATAGGAACTAGGAAGAGACAACAGGATCAAACCCAACGAGAGCTCGGCCGGGAGGGTGACATGGAGGTTCACTAGCTTTTCAAGGAGAGTGATCATTTTGAGACAGTTCTCGTGGACCGAAGTCCCTTCGCGCAGTCTCGCCGTGATCAACTTCTTTGTAGCAGCGTACCCCGATGCCCTAATATTCTCACTATACATGCTATCGAGATGAGCCTTTATATCGAAAGCATGCATGTGAGACTCATATTTCCTCGCAAGCGCGGGCTCCATGGCTTTTCAGCATCAGTCGTTGTGTCAGGTATAGTGGCAGGAAGTCTCTCGTTAAGAACATAGAGACGCCCCTCAACGGTTAGCACAAGCTTAAGACTATGCAACCAATCCAGGTAATTAGGGCCATTGAGTTTATTGTCGAGGATTGACATTATGGGATTCTTAAACATGATTATCTGAGAGGTATAGAGAAGAGGATTATTAGAGATTAGTATTAAATAATTGTTACAATTAAATGTTTGGACTTATGTTATTTAATTGTTCTCCCACTAATTTTATCGAGTTCGACTTCCCTCTAGTAGACAAACGAGAAAACCGATTTTTCTTTAATGGTCTTTAGGTCCAATAGACAAATATAACCCGTAGTTAATCTAGCCTGATTATATTTGCCCAAAGGTAGATCACAATCAATCATATCCACAATATGACCCTAAATTAATTTTCCTCACACTTGATAATGACCTAAGTTAATCTCGCGAATTCAAAATCGTCGTGTGTCAAGTCTAACCTACCAATCAAAGATGCTCATAAAACCTGATTATGCCAAACTAATGCAGTCCCTAGTTAATCTAGCCGGCCTCATTAATCGAGCATAACCCTTTTCTATAGCTACCTTCATCGTTCTGTCAATTGAATTACACCTTACTTTACCATAGCACTCTCCGCTAACACGGCTTACTGCACTACAATAAAGGGCTACACATAATTCAATCGTTGGCAGAAGGAAAGAAAAATTCAACAAATTGGTTTTTCTTTATAGCTTGAAATAATTCTTAATTAGATTAAGAATGAGGGATTGTATTAAAAAATTTATCTCATCAGAAGGTTCGGATTGGTCTATGTGATTCCTACATCTATGTTCTCTAAAGGTATATGGAAGCGCATATTGTCTACGACCTAACTACATAATTAATTACAATAATTAATGATCGGGTTTTTCAAAATAATTATAGAACCTCAACTAGCATAAATCATTTAAATAATGTTGACGTACTATTAATTAAGTTGAACTATAATCAATATTATATGTGTGTTCTATTAATTGAAATCAATTTAACCATTTAAATTAATTAATTAATATAACACCTATTTACTAAAATAGATGATTGTTGATTCGATTATCTAATTGGGATTAATTGAAAAAAAAAATCCGAAAATTAAAATCAATTTGTTTTAAGTTTAATTTTAGAAATCTGAAATAACTTGTTTTTTTTTTTTTTTGAGTGAACTGGTTCAGCCCGACCGGTCTGACCGGTTCGGACCGAAACGGTCCGGTTCTGCCCGCTCCAGTTGACCGAAATCAGTGGGTCGGGTCAGTCGGACCAAGAACCGGTCTGACCGACTCGAATCCACGTGGATTCGGTCAATTGGATCGCACACAACGATCGAATCGGGGCCTGTCCGACCGGTTCGATCCGAATAATTAAAAACCGATGTTTTAAATTAAATTTCAGATCCGATTTTCCAATTTTAAACAATTTTAAAGCTGGAAAAATTCTAAACAATATTTCAAAAATATTTTAAACTTTCGAAAACTCCCAATTACATAATACAACAATCGCTACTTTAATAAATCGAACATGCATAAAAATACGATGCAATAAATTCGCAACGAGCTTTGAAACCACTGTTGGGAATCAGACACGTGTACGCAGCGGAAAACAAAATTTTTATGCGATTTAAACAAATTTAAAACACTCAAACACATGTCCGATAATTGAAAACAATTAATTGCGTACCTTTGCGCTTTCAGCGAAATTAAAAACAACATACATGCTTAATAACTTAATCGAAATTTAAATCAATTAGCATGCTCGCATTTAAATCAAATAATCATGCTCGCAGTAAATAAACAATTTCATGTAGTCACATAAAATCATACAATCATCTTACTAAAGCGAACATGCATATATTAATTTAAACGAAACCGAATCGAACGACAATGGATTCGAAACATTACCTCTTGAAGCGTGAGGTATGCGCACTGAGCAAAGCTAGATTTCCACGAAAACCAATCCGTGCAATCCGGGGCAGCAACGGCGAAACGGCAGCAGCGGTTAGGCGAGCTACGGCGGCGCGTGTGGCTCACGCGCTGACTTTGGGCGGCACGTGGGATTGCGTGCGACGTCGGCTCGTATGCTGCTCCTCGATTCTTCGATCTTCGATTTTCCTCCTCTCGGATTTCACCTCGTATACTTAGATCTACTAGAACATAGCACTAGACACGAAGTAGTTAAAATAAACGGAAAGAAGAAAAATGAAAAAGATCTACCACGATTGATCGGCCAATAGGAGGCCGATTCCGGCGAACGAGCGGCGGGGGGGGGGAGGGGGGGGGGGAATGGCCGAGAGAGGGAGCGGCTAGGGTTAGGGTTTCGTGTGTGTTGTTTGTGCAAGACCTATAAATCAAGTATTTATAGTGTCTTGCATAAAAGCCCTAACGGGCTTAAGTTGGACCGGGCCCAACAACTTAAGTTCGTTAGTCTTTTATTCGCTCGTTTCTCTCAATTCAATGATCGGAAAATTGTAACGATTACATTTTCGGAATCATTGTAATGTCCTCATCATTACGAGTGCCAACTCTCAATTTCCAACTTTCCAAAAGTGGAAACCCTAATTCAGTGCACTTTCTAAATTTGGAAACTTCCCGATTTAGAATGTCCACTAAGATGTTCGCCTATTCTTTTCCTTTTCTTATTCTCATTCATAATTCCAAATTACGAATGTTGGACCCAATCATATTGACTTCCAATCATGCAAAGATAAACTAATTTTATCTCTGACCGTTTATTCAAAGATCTCATGTGCACGAGCAGTGTGACCCTCGATGGTTCAGGTGTAAGATAGTCGTGGGCCCACAACCCTTTGTGGTCAAAACTCGTCCCTTAGAGTTACGATTAAGATGAAGCTCGTTTCACCTTAATCACCCAACGAATCAAGATTGGCGTCTAGCAACTACGCGTCATGATTCCCTAGATACAAATGAAGTGCCTGCAAGAACCTTTTGATATAGTTAGCGTACAGTACTATCCTTTCGATTCATATGTCCCGATTGAACTAGAGGCATTGGTTCATCGAGACCTCCTTAGTAGTTCAATGATTGTGCGATCGTTCTAAGTGTTGTAATCGTTATGTGCATGGCTTAGAGAATCGAATTCTCTAATCATCACTTAGTCATCTCTGGCCAGAGACTTAGAGATTACATACTATGAGAACACACAGGACATCCAAGACTATTATAGCGATCGAATCCCCGACTATAATGCAGAGACCTCCCAATAGATTTCGGACTGCACGAACACTGGCCCTTGGGATGGTCCTCGGTGGAACTCAAGGACAGGTCACGATACAGCTGGTCCTCTTGTGAAGTCACGGTGATGTCTAGGTCATAAGGACTAATGGTGTACAACTATACCATAGATATCTCTACTCGATTATTGAGAACGACTTAGAGATTTCTAGGGTGAGGGAGTTCAGTGAACTCGTCAACATACGAGCACCCACTTATGCATGCCGATATCACAATACTGTTTACTGATGAGATGCAGTACACATACACTAAGTTCTAGTCTCTTAATGGGAAAGGCCGATATCCTCATTGGTGGCGTAACCCTTCGACTAGGAACACGTTTAACAGTTATAATACTTAAGTGAATATCTCACGATCCTAACGATCAATTACTAGTACTTGTAATAACTGTAAGGACTATATCTATGCTTGTGACAAAGTAACAAAGATATAGAATGCCAAGGTGTTTTATCATTAATACGAAAAAGGTTTGTTTATTACAATAATAAATGGAAAGACCACAGCCACAAGTTGGCTTGTTGGTCACCTACTCTAACACCGGGGACCAATTTGATTATATCTTTGTTGATATTGTTACCAATTATCTGATTATTACTTTAGCCATTTACCTGCTTTATTTTTTATTTTTTATTTGATTTCAATCGATCACTTTGTTTATGTCCAGGTTTCGAAATTTGGAATTCATACCTTACGATTCCGTGATTGAAAGGTTATTTCGAAGACGAAGAGCCACGCGCAGCCAACAAAGTGAACCAATGGCCGACGATCAAGGAAATCCAGAGTATAATGATTTACACTAATCCAACACTCAATTTCAATTAGTAAGATCAAAAGACACCCTTTCCACTCTCTTCTCTCTCCACCTCACTGCACACTTGGATTTTCTTCACCATCACCACCGAAGCACCACCACCTCCATCGGCCACCACCTCATCTTTCTTCAAGAAAAAAAAACTACGAATTCAAGATGCAAACCCCCTATATAAGCTTCAATCTTGAATATGCTAAAAACACCATCAAAAACACTTGACCTCTTACAGGAGATCAAAATTCCTCCCAACTTCATATCAAAGCTCTCACCTTCTCCATTCAACTAGCTTGGTCCGATTTTGGAGCAACCTCTTACATGAGGTAACATTGTGTTTAGAAGAGTCTTCATTTTTCCCTTCTTCTTCCTCTAAAAGCCCTCTTTTCTTTTGAAGGTTTTTCTTTCGGCCAAACACCCCTTTATTTTCCGTATTAGGTAAGAAATCTTGAATTTCTTGCTGCAATTGAAGACTATCATAGTATGGAAAGGAGTTTTCATTTTTTTCTAAAAGATTGCTCCACTTTTCGAAAATTAGGGCTTTTTGTGTAAAAACCGAAATCATGTGCTAGCAATTTATGTTCTTGCATGTCTAATCCATTCTATAATTTGTGAATCTAAGTATTTTGTGGTTAGAGATTTAAATATTTCATACTTTTGGGAACTCTACCAAAAGAAAGTGAGTTTTTAAGATTTTTGGGGTTGCATGTGTAGATCTATGAATTTTAAGGGCTAATCTGCAATTTCTAGAAAATTTTCAGTTTGAAAAATGTTTGAATCTTAAAATTTCAGTAGGTATCAAGTGGAATTTTGGTTATTTTTCATTTAGTCATAGTTTGGAATTAGTATTCGGTAGAAAATCAATTTTTGGCTAAAAGACCACTTTCTTAGTATTTTAATTTTCAAAATTTTGATTTTTGATGAAACTGCAAAATTCTTTTTGAATCTGAATATTTAGTCAGATAATAGTCCTATAATTAAATTTGGGATTTTTTTGAAGTTCATTTACTATTATTTCGAAATATTTGTTGTGCATGTGCCAGAAATGAAACATTTGTGCTTTAATTATTGTGCTTCTTAACATATTAATTGTGGGAATATGGATTTATTGCTTAAAACTCCCCATCTGATCTCTGTTAAGGGACTGTAAGATTTTTTCAAAATATTTAATGAATAAAAGTGAAAGAAATCCCATTAATGAAGGGATAAAGATGTTAGTACTTTAAGGGCATGGTTTAGTGGTTAAATGCTCTTCTTAATTGTCGTTTGGGGCTGCATGACTTTTGTGTGTGTGTGTGTGTGTGTGTGTGTGTGTGTGTGTGTGTGTGTGTGTGTGTGTGTGTGTGTGTGTGTGTGTGTGTGTGTTTACTGTGATGTGTGATAGTATGTGTGATTTATGATAAAATATATATCTAAGGTATGATTCTACAATGATTTTGTGATTTTATATTTATGAGCTATGCTTTATTGCACATAAATGTGTATATATATGGTCATGCATAAAATGATTTCATTTTAAAGAAAGGAAAGATTAATGTAATGCTTGGGTAGAATGAGTCGGGATACGGCGGGCCAATCATAGTTACTATAGAAAAAGGGGTGGTTTGATTCCACCAAAAGAACGGGCTAAGAATAATATGCTTATCATCCAAGTAAAGAAGTTAATTTTTCACGGATCCGAACAATAGAAAATGTTTTCATTCACGCATTTGCACGAAAGGGTAATTTGGTAATTTTTGTTAGTTGAGTCAATTTACGTGTTTAATTTAATTGAGTGTTTATGTGTGTTCTTTTGCTGACGAATGGTAAGGTGTGATGCCTATGTATATAAATACGTAAAACCTATTTTAAATCCTTGTTATTTATTCGGATTTCTTATTGGGCTTAATAGCTCATATAGATACTTTTTAATTGCAGGTAGTAGTAATCCCTCGCCGGAATGGACCGAGTAGTGGATCGAAGTCTTGTCCGGAGCTTTTGACGATTGTACGAGGGGTCTATAAATTATGCTAGTGTCATTTTGGTGATGTAAACTAAAGACAATTTCCTTATTTCTATTTTTTTTCTAAACTCTCGTATTTCCTCGTTAGGGGAAATGAACTCTTATTTCGGTACGGGCCTTATTTTGAAACCTTAATATAATTGGTCCATTTATTCTAGTAATTATTATTCCTGCCCAAAATCTTTACTCGCCAAATGTTTTTTCCAAAACTCTTATTTCTTTTCGAACCAAAAATGAAATATATAGTTAGATAATGTAGCACTCGAACAAAATCCTCCTTTCGAAATTTTTTTTCAAACAAAACATTTAGACGACTAAAGTACCCTAAGAAAGTTTTCGAAATTGACAAGGGTTTCAAATATCCTAAGGAAGAGATTTTTAATAATTACATTTTAGTCATATTCTGCTATCTAAATAATTATTCCGATAAACCGGTTCGATTTATCGCCTGATTAGAAGGGGTGCTACACGAGCGGGCACACTATATGAACAACCGATTTAACAATTTCCGGCGAAACAACAATCAGAATCAGAACCCTACTCACTACTACCCGGGGATTCGGAATCACGAGAACTTCTCCTACACCAATCCAAAGAATGCTCTCCAACCACCTTCCTATTTTAACCATCAAAGAGAACAACGAGGGTCGACTTATGACGAACGTTTTCACCGACAAGAACAGAAGATTGAGGGCCTGAAGTCAACAATGAAGAATATGGAAAAGCAACTAAGGCAAATCGCCCAATCTATGTCCACGATGACAAATGAAGGATTTATGAGCAATACCGAAGTCAATCCAAAAGAAAGTTGCCAAGCCATAACCGCCCGAAGTGGTTTACAAATGACCGATCCTCCTTATCCGACAGACAAGTCACCAAAGCCAGCCAAAAATCCGATTCCGGTCGAGTCGGAAATCACCATTTAAGGGAGTAGTAAAAAAGAGGCTACTAAGCCCAATAATATTTCTTTCCCTGATAATCCTCCTCCTTTAATAAATCCTATTCCTTTTCCAGAGAGATTGAAAAAGAAGAAGCTCAAGGATCAATTTAAGAAGTTCGTGGAAGAATCAAGAAGATTCGAATCAATATACCTTTTGCAGAAGCTTTGGAGGTAATGCCAAACTACACCAAGTTCATGAAAGATGTACTATCCAAGAAAGCACGAATCGAAGAAGACACGCCAATGATACTCACGGCAACTTGCAGTGCCATTCTCCAGGCGAATTTACCATGGAAAATGAAAGATCCAGGGAGTTACACTATTCCTTGTATTATTGGAAATTCTACTTTTGATGAAGCTTTATGTGATTTGGGGGCAAGTATTAATTTGATGCATATGTATGTGTTTCTAAAACTAGGCTTAAGAAATTTGAACCGTACGCGCATGACTTTACAATTAGCTGATCGTTCATTGAAATACCGTGATGGGATTGTAGAAGATGTGCTAGTTAAAGTAGACAAATTTATTTTACCTGTTGATTTTGTGGTACTTGAAATGCCTGAAGATGATGAAGCACCAATCATCCTAGGTCGTCAATTCTTAGCCACTGGTAAGGCGTTGATTGATATGGACTTAGGATCTTTGAAACTTAGGGTAAATGGGGACAAAGTTGTTTTTAATTTGATGAATGCATTCAAACACTCTAAACATGTTGATTATTACAGTAGAATAGACTTAATCGAGGACTGTGTTTCCTCCATTTCTGATTTGCATGAATTATGTGATTCTGGTAATTGACAACTCTATTGATTTGCATTATGCTTCCCCTTGAACCCGAATTGAAAATGATGTGCTTGATTGTGTATTGTTTCTTGAGTGTGCCGATATTTTGGGCATAGACGAGGTAGGAGTCATTCATGAGATACCCAGTTAGTGTGAAAACGGCCCCCTTACTAGAATTGAAACAATTACCGGATTATCTTTGTTGAGCGTGGCTGAAACAAAAACACTGTTGAAGGTCCTTAGAGAACATATATGTCGGCTATAGGTTAGTCTATTGAGGATATTAAGAAAAAGCCCGTCTATTGTCCAGCACAAAATTCTAGTGGAAGACGCCTGTAAACCCAGAGTCCAACCTCAGAGGCGGTTAAATACGTCAATGAAAGAGGTAGTCAAAAATGAAGTCTTAAAACTGTTACGCGTCGATATGATATATGCAATTTATGATAGTGCGTGGGTCAGCTCGGTACAGGTTGTGCCAAGGAGGGGTGGGATGACGGTTATTGTGAACGATAAAAATGAACTTATTCCGTCTAGGACAGTCACTGGGTGGCGTGTGTGTTTTGATTACCGATTATTGAATGTAGCCACTAGAAAATGACCATTTCCCCATCCCCTTTATCGATCAAATGCTGGACAGGTTAGGAGGATTCGAGTATTACTGTTTTCTAGATGGTTATTCAGGGTACAATCAAATCTCAATCGCCTCAAAAGACCAAGAGAAAACTACTTATATTGCCCCTACGGCACTTTTGCCTTTCGTAGGATGCCTTTTGGTTTGTGTAATACGCCTGCTACCTTGCAACGATGTATGATGTCTATTTTTCATGATATGGTAGAAGACTTTCTTGAGGTGTTTATGGATATTTTTTTTTTGTGTTTGTATCGTCTTTCGATCATTATGTGCATAACCTAGAACTTGTTTTGAAAAGATGTACAAAACAGTTTTAAATTGGGAAAAATGTCATTTTATGGTTTGTGAAGGTATTGTTCTAGGTCAGAAGGTCTCCAAAAAAGGTCTTGAGGTGAATCGGGAAAAAATCGAAACTATTGAAAAAATTGCCTCCACCAAAAGATGTCAAGGGGGTTAGGAGTTTTTTAGGGCATGCTGGGTTTTATCGTAGATTCATTAAAGATTTTTCGAAAATTGTGAAACCATTATGTCATTTGCTTGAGAAGGAAGCCGTCTTTGATTTTGATTATGCTTGTTTGCAGGCTTTCACGTTTCTTTTAGAACCAACGTAAATAACATCAATGATAAATATCAAGTGTGAATCAAAATTAATATGTTTTAACCACAAATTCATTTATAAAAAATACCTAACTTCAAAACTTTATAAGATAAAATTTAAAATGAAATAGATAACTATTGACAAAATAAGACGACGGCGTTATATAAGTACTGACATGTAAGAGATACTTTATTTATGCATTATATATTATTAATTTATAGTACCAAAATTTGAACCCATTTTAGACTAAAATTTGCGAATCTTCTCCATTTCAGGACCAAATCCTTTTGATGGATTATCCATCTAATCTAGCGGGATAGTTTTTCACGGATTTGACGGATTCAACAAGTTGTTGGATGTGACTTGCTCACCTCTAATCTGAGTAGATTAGGCGAACACGTAAGATTGATGCAAAAATAATTTTTTGAATTAGATAAAAAATTGGTAAACAGAGAATATAAAATAGTGAAAATAATCTAACTTAATAAAAGTCAAATTTTCACTTTTTTTTTAATCGTGGGCTATTTGTAAACATTAGACATTTTAATTTATAATAGAAAGATTTCATAAAATTAATTTTACCGGATAATTAAATTCGAAAATAAAAAAATGTATATTATAGGAGGGCCAGGCCAATGCATAAGATAAGAATTACAAAAACATAAATTAAAAAGGGGTAATATGCTTCACACCCCTCAAACCAAACTTAATTAGATATGAGTGACAAACTCAAATAAAATATTTTAACTACATCCCTATTTTAAAATAAAAATTGATACACATCCTTTGATTTTTATTTATCCCCAAAAATCCCCTTCAAATCCTTAAAAAAAGGCGGGGGCCTCTTTTTTTTCTAATTTATTTCTCTCCCTGGCTCTTTTTTCCCCATTTTTTTTTTAATGCCGAAAAAGCCGCCCAAAAGGTTCATCTTTGGGTTGGGGTTCTCTCTCTCTTTGGGGGGATTTTTTTTTCAAAAAAGTCCCCCCCCCCCCCCCCCCCATGTTTTCTCTTTTCAATTATAGTGCAATGATGAAGGCTATGATGGTGGTTATTGTAGATGGCGGCGGCTATGATGGCGGCGGTTATGATAGGTGACGACGGCTATGGCGACGCTTGGTGTAGGGGTTGCATCTGGAGGCTCTGTGATGGCAGGCTCGTTGTTTGCTTGCAACCAATAGAGATTAATCGTGAAGATGGATCTGAGTGTGGGGGAATGGAGAGGGGGAGTAGTGGCGGTGGTGGTGGTGGCGGCGGATCGGATTTAGGGTTTGGTGGGAAAAAATTAAGATTTTTCGATTTAGATGTCTACAGATGTTTATGAGCGTCTATGGGTGTCTGACGGCTAGGGTTGAAAGGAGTTAGGGTTTCAAGATGTTTACGGTTACTATGGATTACTACGGTTTCTACGGGTTTCTGTAGATGTCTACGGTTAAAAAAAATTAAAAAAAATCATAATTTTCAATTTATCTAGAAAAGAAGGGGGAAAAATAGATTTTATATAATGAAAAAATACGAAAAATGAAAATAAAAAAGCAAAAAAAAAAAAGAAAAAAGAAACCATAATTTTTATTTTATGTAGAAAAGGGGAAAAATAGATTTTTATATAATAAAAAAATATGAAAAAAAAACGTGTTCCACGAAAAATAAAAAAAAAATGGTAGATGCAAACTTAAAAATGTTAAATAATATCATAGTTAATCATAGTATATTTATAATTTGCTGTAATTTTAAATTTGTGAGTAAAGGGGCATTTTTTGAATAAATTTAAGAAAGGATGTGAAACAAATTTTAATTAGACTTGTCATTTAGTTCTAATACGGTTTGTCACCAGGGACTTATATCTTAAGACCCCAATGAAAAAACCTTATTAAAAAGTTTTGTTTTTTCTTTGTTCTTTTCTTCTTTTTTGTGAGGGGACAATGCCCCCCACCCCCATTCCCAGCCCCCCACCCCCATTCCCAGGTGGAGTACTGCCAATGGATACATGTAGTCCGCCATTATTTGGTGAATTTGAGCTAGACAAGTTTTTCTATAAATCAATCCACCATTTAACTTTCATTTCAAAATAGTTATAAAAAATATAAATTCTCAAAATAATCATACATATTTGGGTGAATCGTGAAAATTGTTCAAATTTAGAGCTAGAATAAAATAAATAATTAAAATATTCCCCGGCAACGGCGCCAAAAACTTGTTGGTTGTAATCCCTACACGCAAGTGCACGTATCGTACAAGTAATAAAGTGGACAATTAAGTCCGGATATCGATCCCATAGAGAATATTTAATTATCTAATCCTAGATGCTAAATTCTACCAATTATTATCAAGTCCACCCTACACAGTCAACTTTAGAGAGAATTAACTAAATTAAAGCAAATAAAAAAGACAAAGCAAGAAAGCAAATTAAACACGAAGATTTATCAGAGTAAATGTTAAGTGTATATTTTTACACTTTATCGTATCTTTTTATTTGAGCTTTTGGTGTGTTTTAATGATAATTGGTGCTTAAAAAGTTGATTTATTGTATTGTAGGTACAAATTGAAGAATTGGAAAAGTATGGGGTCAAAACTGCAATTTTGGTGAAAATATGGGTCAAAAGTGAAAATATCAAAATTCTGAAGATTTAATGCTGAGACCCCCTTCCCAGTTTTAGTGCAAATCATGGGACCCCCGTCCGAGAATCCGAAGTTGCGCAGTAAAGGAATTTTAATTGCACAAGGAAACTGCCTTCTTCCCCAAGTTCTTCACCCTATATAAGACCTAGTCAAGCACACAATTGGGGATCCAACTTTTTGGACGCAAATTCAAGAGCAAGGAAGATCAACGAAGATTCAAGCATAGTTTTTCTTATTTAATTTATTTATTTTATTTTCTTTATCATAAGAACTACGAGTAGCTAAATTTCTTATTTCTAGGATTTTATTTGGAACCCTATGTGGGATTTATGAACCCAATTCTATGATTTTATGCAAGTTTTAATTCCGGATTATTTCTTCTACTTGTTTTATTAAGTTCATGAAACTGGCCACTTTATGCGCTTTTATGTTATTGTTAATCGCATGAATCGGAAGATCGGGTTAATAATTAGAACTGTGGTAGAAGAGCCTTTGTGGTATTAACATAGGAATATAGTTAATCTCTTAGGTAGCCATTATTGAGATTTGTGCTTAATGCTGTGTTCTAGAATTAATTGCATAGGAATATAGTAATTGAATCTAGAGTATTAGAATCGTAATACACGCGGAAGCGGGTTATGATTATTTTAGCATCTCAGGTTAATAATCCGGGTTAATTGCTTGCATAATTGAAGGAATTGGGGGAATAATAATCACATAGGGGGAAGAATAAAATCATCCTAGGCTCGTTTACTCTGATAAATCTTCGTGTTTAATTTGCTTTCTTGCTTTGTCGTTTTAATTTGCTTTTTAATTTATTTTAGTTAATTCTCTTTAAAGTCGACTGTGTAGGGTGGGCTTGATAATAATTCGGTAGAATTTAGCGTCTAGGATTAGATAGTTAAATATTCCCCTGTGGGTTCGATATCCGGACTTAATTGTCCACTATATTACTTGTACGATACGTGCACTTGCGTGTAGGTGGGCGACCAACAGTAAACAAGCCTAGGATTTTATTCTTCCCCCTATGTGATTATTACTCCCCCAATTCCTTCAATTATGCAAGCAATTAACCCGGATTATTAACCTGCGATGCTAAATTAATCATAACCCGCTTCCGCGTGTATTACGATTCTAATACTCTAGATTCAATCACTGTATTCCTACGCAATTAATTCTAGAACACAACATTAAACACAAATCTCAATAATGGCTACCTAAGAGATTAACTATATTCCTATGTTAATACCACAAAAGCTCTTCTACCACAGTTCTAATTATTAACCCGATCTTCCGATTCATGCGATTAATAATAACATAAAAGCACATAAGTTGATCAAGTTCATGCACTTAATAAAACAAGTAGTAGAAATAATCCAGAATTAAAATTTGCATAAAATCATAGAAAATGGTTCATAAATCCCACATAGGGTTCCAAATAAAATCCTAGAAATAAAAACTAAGCTACTCGTGATTCTTATGATAAAGAAAATAAAATAAATAAATTAAATAAGAAAAACTATGCTTGAGTCTTCGTTGATCTTCGTTCCTTGCGTATTGTGGTGTAAAATTTCTTGCTTATGGTGTAGAGACTTGTTGCTTTTATAGGCTTTTCTTGATAAGGAAGTATTGAAAACTTAATAGGAATCAATTTCCGCCACTTTCCCTCATCAGGATTTGTTCTTCGATTTTCGCCATGTTGGAGTCCGAATTTTGGAATGTTGCGTGAATAAGAATTGTAGCCCTTGAAATTAGCTTTCCAATGCCGCCAAAATCAGCTGATTTGAAATTCGTATGAGATAGATATACTCAAAATGGTGGACACTGCCAAAGCTGTGGCGAGATTCCTTCTTCCAATTTGATTTATTTCCTTATTTGCAACTTTTTCCTTTCTTTTTGATCTTTTTTCCTTCATGGACATATAATTCTCGTTTTTGATCTATAAAACACAAAATCAATCAATTAAAGCACAAATATAATTAAATCTAAACAAAAGATACACGTAAAGTAAACATATTGAGCGTAAAATTTACACTCAACAGTATCTTAGTGATGAGTCTATCTCAAATAAACCTTCATTATAATTACAGTAATTGGACGTTTATAAACTAGGGGAAATTAGCAAGAACCCCTCATCTAGGAAATGTAGTTAAGGGAAACTCCCTCCAAAAAATAATTAGAGAATATCCCCTTACCTAATGTTCCACCCAAATACTATTTACATAATTTCAAAACTACCCTTAATTGTCCAATGTACTCTTTTAACACCCTAATCTCGCTTTTTTTTTCTTTCTTTTCTGTTTCTCGTTCCTTTCTTCTCTAGGATTTTCTTCTATGTTTCTCGTTTCTTTCTACCCTTTCTCGTTTCTTTCTTCTTTCTTCTTTGTTTTTTCTTCTTTTTTCTCATAAACGTATCGCATTCTTCTGCAGTTTCCAAAGGTCTTGAAACATCATTCGCTGATCTCAAAAAGAAAAGGAAAAAGGCTTGAAGTACTGGCCGATGACAAATTGCCAGCAAGAAGTTTGTTAACATTTATATATCAGAACTCCATTGATGGAGAAATCGGAGCAAAGAGAAGGAAACGAAATCAGAGGGAGAGAGAGAAAGATGCAACAGTAGTATATTCTATTAAAAAATTAATTGTGATATTTATAGATTAAACAGCTTTATATATTAGCTGCAATATAAAAGTGTGTTTACTAATAGACACGTGTTCACCTAAAACACGTTTTTAACTAAAAATATTTACAACTTATATATATTCTAATATCCCCCCCTCAAGATGGAACATATAGATTTTTGAGTTCCATCTTGGCCAACAGATGAGAAAAAACAGGGAAGGGAAGTGCTTTTGTGAAAACATCTGCGATTTGATCTCTGCTAGGAACGGGCATTAAACGGATGAGTCCTGTTTTAACGAATTGACGAGTGAAATGGCAATCTATTTCAATATGTTTCGTGCGTTCGTGAAACACTGGATTTGTGGCAATATGTACAGCAGCAAGGTTGTCGCAAAAGAGGAGTGAAGTTTGGCGAGGAAGACCAAAATCTGCAAGCAATTGAGCGATCCAAACGAGTTCGCTGGAGACCACAGCAAGCGCTCGATACTCGGCCTCAGCTGAAGACCGGGAAACAGTTGGTTGCTTCTTGGACTTCCAAGAAATGAGTGAGTTGCCCAAAAAAATGCAAAAACCAGATGTTGATTTGCGAGTATCAGTGCAAGACCCCCAATCAGCATCACTGAAAGCTTTCAATGTTAAAGGCGAAGAAGAAGAGTAGAACAGACCCTGTCCGGGAGCGGCTTTAATGTAACGGAGCAAATGGTGTGTAGCTTGCAAATGTGGTTGCCGAGGGCGAGAGACAAACTGACTTAACTTGTGGACTGCGTAGGTGATGTCTGGTCTAGTGATAGTGAGGTAAAGAAGCCTTCCAATCAAGGTTCGATAAACAGTGGGATCAGGAAGTATGTCACCATCTTCTTGATTGAGTTGAAGCTTAGGATCCATGGGGAGCTGAGCTGGTTTGCAATTTGAGAAGCCCGTGTCTGCAAGAAGCTTGAGTACATACTGCCTTTGAGAGATGACAATACCACTAGAATTTCTGGCGACTTCGATGCCCAAGAAATACTTCATTTTTCCAAGGTCTTTGATTTTGAAACAAGCCTGAATTTTGAGTTTGAATTGTGCTATCTCCTCTGGATCAGGCCCTGCAATTACCATATCATCAACATAGACAATAAGAACCAAAAATGTAGAACCAGTACCTTTAGTAAACAAAGAATAATCTGATTTAGATTGTGTAAAACCAAGATGAAGAATAGCTTCTGTAAACTTGTGATTCCATTGTCTGGAAGCCTGTCGTAATCCATAGAGCGAATTTTCAAGCTTGCAAACGAGCTTACTGTCAGACGTATGAGAAAAGGATACATGAGGAGTATAGCCTTGAGGAATATCCATGTAAACCTCTTCATGTAAATCACCATTGAGGAAAGCATTGTTGACATCTAACTGATGCAATTCCCACTTGTGAACAGCAGCTAGAGACAACAATATCTTGACTGTGGTGAGCTTGGCAACTGGAGAAAAAGTGTCTATGAAATCCACACCTTCCTGTTGTGTAAAGCCCCTAGCTACCAAACGAGCCTTATGTCTGTCGATCGTGCCATCTGCCTTTCTTTTAAGCTTATAAACCCATTTACAGCTGATTGTGCGTTTGTCCTTAGGCACAGAAACGATCTGCCATGTGTTGTTAGCCTCTAAGGCCTGCAGCTCTTCATTCATGGCATGTGTCCAAGCATGGTGAGAAGCTGCTTGTTTATAAGTAGCAGGCTCATCCTCATCAGATATGTTTAAAATAAAAGTTTGGTAAGAAGGGGAAAGCTGAGATAGATCAGTGAATTTGGAGATAGGATAAAGAGGAGTGGAAGTGGTAACTGCATTGCATTTGAAGTCAGATAAGTAGGTAGGAGGTTTTATATATCTAGAGGATTTTCTAAGAGGAACAATTGGCTGAACAACTGGCATATTTGACGGAGAAGAGATGGGTGGAACTGAAACAGAGACAGATGGATAAGGCTCTGAAATAGAGTCATGATGAAAAGAAGGAATGACAGAAGGAGGGAGAGGGGAAAAATCAGTGGAAATAAATTCAGAAGAAGAGGACTTATTTGTAAAAGGATAAATGGTTTCATGAAAGATCACATCTCTGGATATGAAAACTTTGTGGGATACAAGATCCAACAATTTGTAACCTTTAATACCAGAGGGATAGCCCAAGAAAACACAAGCCTTGGCCCTAGGATCAAACTTAGATTTATGACCGAAAACATCAGTAGCAAAAACAAGACAACCAAAAGATTTGAGAGAGTGATAATCAAAAGGTTTGGCAGGATATAATAATTCATAAGGAGACAAATCATTGAGATTATGAGCAGGGATTCTGTTGATCAAGAAAACAGCAGTAAGGATGCATTCACTCCAATATGTAATAGGAATGTGAGATTGAAAAAACAATGACCTAGCAACATTAAGAATGTGTTGATGTTTTCTCTCAACAATAGCATTTTGTTGAGGTGTATATACACATGAAAATTGATGAATGACACCAAGTTCATCAAATAATGATTTAAATTGAAGCTCATAAGCATTATCTGACCTGAAGACTTTGATAGACTTACCAAACTGGTTTAAAACCATTTTAAGAAATCGTGGAACCACGGTGATAACTTCAGACTTGGTTTTGAGCAAATGGACCCAAGTAAACCTGGAATAATCATCAACTAAAGTAACAAAATAGTGAAAACCAGAGTAAGAAGGAACTTTAAAAGGTCCCCATATGTCACAATGTATAAGATCAAACATAGCAGTGGAAACAGAAGAACTATTTGAAAAGTGTAACCTCTTTTGTTTTGCTAAAGGACAAACATAGCAACAAGAAGATTCAGAAATTTTGTCCACTGATAAAGAAAATTTCTTGGCTAAAAAAGCGAGCTTAGGCTGAGGAATATGCCCAAGTCGATGATGCCACACAGTGGCAGAAATTTTATTACAAAAAGCATGTTCAATAGGAGATGCAGAAACAGGATCTAAAACATATAATCCTTGAACTTTGTTACCCTTGCCAATCTGCGTCATCAATCTGTCCTGAATAGAGAAAGAGAACTCATCAAAAATAACAACATATGAGCTACCATGTAGTAAGGCACTCACAGAGACCAGATTGAACTTAAATTCTGGCACATAAAAAACATTATGTAGCACCAAGTGAGTGGTAAGCTGAACATCACCAATGCAATTAACTAGAACCATGGAAGAATCAGGTAAAACAACTCGAGCATTAGAAACTGATTTCATATTTAAGAACAGAGATTTGTTGTGACAAATGTGACGAGAAGCCCCTGAATCTAAGATCCAATGATGAGGCATAAACGAAGGTGTATGCAAAGCATTAAATAAACAAATACCTGTCACACAAGAAATGTGAGAAGTGTCAAAAATTTCTGAATTCTTGTCATGGGGTGGCTGATTGGCCTTATTTGCCAAGTGAGAAGAAACATATGACAACAATTGTTGACATTGAGAGGCAGTCATAGCATCAAGAAAATTATCAGAAGAATGAAGAGATTGAGAAAGACTCCCTGAATTAAGTGAAGCATCTGAATGAACAATATCAGAAACTTGATTGACTGCAAATTTGGTTTGACTGGATTGGTTTGAAGTCATGCCAGGTTTCTGCCGAGGCTGATATCCCGGTGGAAATCCATGAAGTCTGTAGCACTTCTCGACAGTATGCCCAGTCTTGTGACAATGAGTACAATAAATCTTGTCTTTCCTCTGAGAAGTGGTAGCATAAAACTGATTATTTTGAGGCCTTCGAACAAACTGATTTGTCTGGATACCACGAGCAGCAAAGGCTAAAGAATGTTGAACGTCGGAAGAAGAAGTCACAGCAACAGACCTATGCCGCTCTTCTTGAGAAACAAGAGCAAACACTTTGTTAATTGGAGGAAGTGGATCCATGAGAAGAATTTGTCCTCGAGTAGAGGCTAAAGAGTCATTTAACCCCATGAGAAAAGACATAACATGTTCGATATGATGATGATCTTGTAATTTGTCAACACCACCACAAGAGCAGCGACCACATGTGCACGTCGGCCGAAAATTGTCAAGCTCATCCCAGATTGCTTTGAGCTTAGTAAAATTGACATTTACCGACTGCTGATCTTGAGTCAAATTAGCCAATTCCCGGCGTAATTGAAAAATTCGCGGACCATTGGTTTGAGAAAACCTAATTTTCAAATCATTCCATATGTCATGTGCAGATTCAGAATACATAACACTAGCCTGTATATCCGGAGAAATTGCATTGAGGATCCAAGATATAACAATGTTGTTGTTCCGAACCCAAGCATTAAGGAGAAGCGCTTCATCGGCCGGAGGTTTTGTGATCGATCCATCGATAAACCCCAATTTATTCTTGACTGTCAACGAGATCATCATCGCACGATTCCAAGCAGCGTAATTGTCTTCCCGGAGTAACGACGACACCAGAACAAGACCAGGACCATCAGATGGATGCAGATAGTACGGACTGGAAATATCATCGATACGTGATCGAGCAGCCATGGAAACTAGGGGAAAAAAAACAGAGATCGAAAGAAAAAAAACCGGAAATTGAATCGATGTACGAAATAGACGAGCGGAAAGCGAAAAGAAAAACGATATCAAACTGATACCATGTTAACATTTATATATCAGAACTCCATTGACGAAGAAATCGGAGCAAAGAGAAGGAAACGAAATTAGAGGGAGAGAGAGAAAGATGCAACAGTAGTATATTCTATTAAAAAATTAATTGTGATATTTACAGATTAAACAGCTTTATATATTAGCTGCAATATAAAAGTGTGTTTACTAATAGACACGTGTTCACCTAAAACACGTTTTTAACTAAAAATATTTACAACTTATATATATTCTAAGGGGGAATATGTCAAACACCCTCCATTGGGTTTTTTATTCTTGATAAATCCTTAATTAATTAATGGTATTTGAGATAAATCCATTGGACTTAATAACCCATATATACCCCTACTTATTAGTATAATTATTAAATTAAATATTAAGGTAAATTAATACCAAATCCCTCCCAAAAATAAATCAATTCCAAATCAATCCCAAAATCACATTGCCATATAAATTCGCCCCTCTTCCCCCAAATCACGGTAGAAAACATAACCGTATAATATGCAGTCTTTTTTTTTTTAAATATTTTTTTTTATATTAATTTAAAACATAAGTTTTTTTTTTTTTACTTTTTTAAATGGTTCATATTTAAAAAAAAAATTAAAATCCACTACATACACATCGAAAACCACTAAATTTATCGAAAACCACTATGAAATTAAAGTAAAAATTACTATAAAATAAGAATAATCCACATTAATATTAACATAATCCACTATGTAATTAGTGAAAAACCACTATGTAATTAGTGAAAACCACTATCTAATTAACAAATTTCATTAAAAAAATTCACTTAAACCTATCAATTAACAAAAACCACTATTAAATTAACGAAAACCACTCTGTAATTAGCGAAAACCACTGTATAATTACAAATTCATAGACTCTCAGCCCCATCTCCCGGACACCACAACCACCACCTCTGCTCCGCCATCCTCTTGATCTTCTCCAACCAACAGCCCCATCTCCCAATTAAGCTTTAAGCTTTTTTCTTTCATTATTCTTCAAGCTCAAAACTTGGGCGAAGACCCACCAAAAACTTGATGTCCCCGCTGCGCAAAACTTGACGAAGACCCACCAAAAATCAGCCAGATGCTGCAAAGAGAAATGGGAAAACATAAACAAATACTTCAAGAAGGTGAAAGAGAGCAACAAGAAGAGACCCGAAGATTCCAAAACCTGCCCCTACTTCTGTTAAGTGTATATTTTTACACTTTATCGTACCTTTTTATTTGGGCTTTTGATGTGTTTTAACGATAATTGGTGCTTAAAGAGTTGATTTATTGTATTTTAGGTACAAATTGAAGAATTGGAAAAGTATGGGGTCAAAACTGCAATTTTGAAGAAAATATGGGCCAAAAGTGAAAAAATCAAAATTCTGAAGAAACAAGGCTCGGACCCCCGTCCCAGTTTTAGTGCAAATTCTGGGACCCCCGTCCGAGCCTCCGAAATTGCGCAGTAAAGGGATTTTAATTGCACAAGGAAACTGCCTTCTTCCCCAAGTTCTTCACCCTATATAAGACCATTCCAAGCACACAATTGGGGGGTCTTTTTACGCAATTTCAAGAGCAACAAAGCAATAACGAAGACGAAGAATTCGAAGACTTCAAGCATAGATTTATCCTTCTATGATTTATTTTATTTGCGTTTTTCCTTTAATCATGAGTAGCTAATTTTCTTATTTCTAGGATTTTATTTGGAACCCTATGTGGGATTTATGAACCTTTTTCTATGATTTTATGCAAGTTTTAATTCCGGATTATTTCTTCTACTTGTTTTATTAAGTTCATGAAACTGGCCACTTTATGCGCTTTTATGTTATTGTTAATCGCATGAATCGGAAGATCGGGTTAATAATCAGAACTGTGGTAGAAGAGCCTTTGTGGTATTAACATAGGAATATAGTTAATCTCTTAGGTAGCCATTATTGAGATTTGTGCTTAATGCTTTGTTCTAGAATTAATTGCATAGGAATATAGTAATTGAATCTAGAGTATTAGAATTGTAATACACGCGGAAGCGGGTTATGATTAAATTAGCATCTCAGGTTAATAATCCGGATTAATTGCTTGTATAATTGAAGGAATTGGGGGAATAATAATCACATAGGGGGAAGAATAAAATCCTAGGCTTGTCTACTTTGATTAATCTTCGTTTTTAAATTGCTTTCGTGTTCTTGTCTTTTTAATTTTCTTTTTAATTTATTTTAATTTAGTTAATTCTCTCTAAATTCGACTGTGTAGGGTGAGCTTGATAATAATTGGTAGAATTTAGCGTCTAGGATTAGATAATTAAATATTCCCTGTGGGTTCGATATCCGGACTTAATTGTCCACTATATTACTTGTACGATACGTGCACTTGCGTGTAGGTTTTCGACCAACAAGTTTTTGGCGCCGTTGCCGGGGATTATTTTAATTATTTATTTTATTCTAGCTCTAGATTTGAACAATTTTCACGATTCACCCATTTAATTTTTGTTTTATTTTATTTTTCTTTTTAGGTACTGTGTATGCGCAGAAGACTCGATCTAGCTAGAGAACCGTTTGATCCCGAAATCGAACGTACTTTTCGAGCCGCTAGGAGACGACAACGTGCAAACAATATAATGGAGGACGAAGAACGCAGGGCACCGGGTAATTTACTCAATGCCAACGGAAACCAAGTCCAAGACCCACCCCCTCAACTTCCAGTACAACCAGCAGTTCGTCCACGAGCACTTCAAGATTACATAATCCCAACTCTAGACGGATTCCGCCCGAGCATCCAATATCCACCCATTGAGGCGCACAATTTCGAGATCAAGCAAGGCCTCTTGACGATGCTCCAAAATAACGGGCTATTTAGTGGATTGGCAGGTGAAGATCCCCATCTTCACATTGTCAATTTTCTAGATACCTGTAATTCCCACCGTCAAAACGGCGTTTCTCAAGAGGCGCTTCAATTAATTCTCTTCAAGCACTCCCTACAAGGAAGAGCTCGCCAGTGGTTGATGTCCCAAGCCCCCCATTCTATCTCGTCGTGGCCTCAACTCCTCAACCTTTTCATGAAAGTCTATAGCTCACCCGAGAAGGACGAGAGAATCCGACGAGAAATTCATAATTTTGTCCAAGAGCAAGGCGAGCAATTATATGAGGCG
Organism: Erythranthe guttata; assembly: GCF_000504015.1. The sequence continues at coordinate 176,822 of NW_012192892.1, forward strand.
TGGGAGAGATTTAAAACTCTTTTGAGGCAGTGTCCAACACATGGAGTCGAACAATGGCGGCAAATCCACATATTCTACCAAGGGATCAACGAGAATGCACGAACCGTTTTAGATGCCTCAACCGGAGGTAATTTTATGAGTCAATCGATTCCGGATGCATTTATCATGTTGGATCAAATTGCACAAAATCGGTTTGCTAAGTCAAGCGAGAGGACGGTTAGTGGAGCCAAGAAAATTCCCGGAGTGTTGGAGTTAGATGCAATTACGGCCCTTCAAGCCCAAGTGACCCAAATTGCTCAACAAAATCAACTCCTTCTACAGCACATCAAAGCAAGTCCACCACAACAAGTCCAAGCAATTGATTCTCCATGTTGTGAAATTTGCGGTGGAAATCACTACACACTCCAATGCCAACAAGATGTGGAGTCGCTCAACTACGTCAACAACGCGCCTCGCCAATTCCAAAATCAAGGGTGGAGATCACAAGGGCAATATGGAGGAAATCAACAAGGCCAAGGATATCAAAGACCTCAAGGTCAATTTCAAAATCAAGCCCCTCCTCAACAAAGCTATCAAAGCAACAATCCACCGGCCCAAAAATCAAACACGGATGAGATATTGGCCCAATTCATGACCGCTACCCAAGCCTCGTTGCGAAATTTGGAGAATCAACTCGCTCAATTAGCTTTGAATCAAGAGAACCGTCCGCAAGGAGCATTGCCATCGAATACGGAAGATCCTCGAAAGCAAAAGTTCGAGACGTGCCAAGCTATCGACGTCAAGATCGAAAAAAGGGAAGAAATTCAAGTCAAGCCGCAAGTCACTGTAGCCGAATGGTTCGAGCCAATCCCATATCCACAAAGATTTCTAACAAAAAAAATCGAGGTCGAGACGTGCCAGGCAGTCACCTTGAAGAATGGCAAGAAATTGGAGGAAGCCCCACAAAAAGAGAAGAGAAACACGGTAATTGAGAAGCCGAAAGTGAATGAGGAAAAGAAGTCAACTCATGAAGAGCCACTATCAACGGTGCCCTCTCAAGTCCCTCCAATTCCTTATCCTCAAAAGTTTATAATGAAGAAGCTCGATGCCGAATATCAAAGATTTTTGGACAAGTTGAAGGAAATTCGCATAAATATTCCTTTCATTGAAGCACTTCAAAAGATGCCAAAGTGGGTGAAGTTCCTCAAGGACCTCGTGAAGAAAAGTAAGAAATTGCAAGGGAACGAGATGATCCAACTCACGGAGCAAATTAGTTCAATTCTTACTCGGCCTCTTCCACAAAAACTCGGCGATCCAGGTAAGTTTACTATTCCTTGTACTATAGGAGGTAAAAATTTTAGATCGCTCATTGATTTAGGCGCTAGCATTAATCTTATGCCTTATTCAACCTTTAAAAATCTTGGGTTAGGAGAAATTGAACCGACGGCTATAACTCTTCAATTAGCCGATAGATCTTTAGTTTACCCAAAAGGTATTTTAGAGAATGTGCTAGTGAAAGTCAATAAATTTATCTTCCCTGTTGATTTCGTTATACTAGATATAGATGAAGATAGGGAGATACCTCTTATCGTAGGGAGACCGTTTTTAGCCACGTCGAAAACGCTAATTGATTGTGCGAGTGGTGATCTTACAATGACTGTTCATGATCAAACAATCAAATTCAATGTTTTTAGCGCTAATAAAAATCCATGTGATAATAATGATTGTTTTGCTATTGAGCTTATGGATTTTACAAATAATGAAAAGTTTGATGTTTCGATCTTGGACAATGGGAAAGCATCTTTGAGTGCAGGAGATGATGGCGGAAACGGGAATCGGACGGAGCAAGTTTATTTCATGGACTCACTTTTAAATCCTCCGAGAGAAAGTCATGCGAGTCGAGGTCTTAACGACGATGAGAACGCAAGGAAGATGTTGCCACCCAAAGGCTCGAGCAAGTCACGAGAGAAGGATGAGTCAAGCCATTGTGGTCGTAAGGAGAAAATCAAAAAGGAATTGCACAAAGGACAATTGGTGTTATTGTGCAAATCCCGTCTTTGGATATTTCCAAGGAAGCGCAAATCAAAGTGGTCGCGGCCATTTATTGTCCAAGAAATTCTTCCTCGCGAGGTGGTCAAGATAAAGGAGCGGGATTCAAATCGTACGTTCAACGTAAAACGGAGCCGGCTCAAACCGTATTGGGAAGCGAGTGAAGATTGCCAAGTGACTTCGGTCACTTTTGCTTGAAATTAAAGAAGCAACGTCCGGCTGAAGACTTTAAACTTAGCGCTTCTCGGGAGGCAACCCGAGCTTTATTGTTTTTCGTAGTTTTCTTTAAGTTTTCGTTTCGTTTTTATTGTCATAGGCATGCAATCTAATTAATTTATTTGAATTTAAATTTTCAGGGTCGAAAACATAGTCAGGGGGTCGAGACGGCCGTCCGAAATTGCAAGCAAAATCCCGGACGGCCGTCTGGGAAACAGAAGGCAAGTTCCACCAGCCCAGCATGTGGGACGGCCGTCCCAAAACATGCCTATTTTGTGGGACGGCCGTCCCAAAACCAGGAACAAAAAAAAAAAATTCGGACGGCCGTCCGAAAATAAGCACAAAAACCGGGACGGCCGTCCGACTATTTTTAGGGCGTTTTAGCTTTAAAAAAATTAGATTTTCTCCCCCATTATTTTCTAAACCCTCCTCTTTCCTTCTCTCAAACTCCCACACACAAAGGAGGCAAGAGAATCGAACCAAAATCTTCAAAATCTACTCTTTCAAGGCACGCCCACAAGGTGTTCGATAATTTGCTCCAACCAAATTTTGAGTTCGATTGTCAACCAATTCTCACCGAATCTATTCCAACCTCTCTCCCAACTTTCTTGTCCAACAAAAGAAGCCGCACGAGTGAAGCTTCATCTTCTAAAGGCAAAGGAAAAGGCAAGAAAAGTGCCACCAAAACGACGATTCCTCTTCCAAAGCCGCTCCTCAAGCCCGAGACGACCCCGAAGCCTCAAGCTCCCGTGCCGATCGACGATTCCAAATGAAGATGGAGCGAGAGAGCTTTCCGATGATGAGAAGCATGAGAGAGCTAGGGAGGAGCACCCCGATCACATCGACTCCGACTAAATCAGGTGTTTTCTATCCTTAAACTTTGTGCTAATTTCGTTGAGGGCAACGAAAATTTTAAGTTTGGGAGTGTTGTGCTTATTTGTTTTAGTTTGCATGCATTAGGTTTAATTCGTTTTTATTGTTTTTTTCGTTTTTTCCGGAATATAAAAAAAAAAATTAAAATTTTGCTTGAGTCGAATGCATCGATGATTTATGATGATGAGAGATGATCAATGTTTGATGATGAGATTACTTGTTTTGTGTGAGAAGGATTTGATGTTTGTTTAGCTTTCGATTCAACGGGACTTAGAAGCGAATTATTGCTAGGAATCACATTTTGTGCATTGCTTTGGTTGAATGTTTTGTATTTTAAATTCGGAATTTATTTGTGCTAGATCATGCTATGTTCGGTTTTAAGACTCACCTTAGGAAATTTATGATACGAAGTATTGAGTAGTGAGTGATTTGGGATATGATTTGGGCCTTCTTTGAACCGTTTGAGCCTTTCAAGCCGACCTTTTTATCGAAATTTTCCTTAGAACCTTGATTTGAGCCTCGGAGAAAAGGTGTTCTTTCTTTTAGCCAATGTGTAAGGTAGAATAGGTGGAGATTCTTGAAAAATTACCCCTTGGAGTTCGGTCGAAATTTTTTTTATAAGGTCCTTCTTCTTCTTCGAAAAAAAAAAAAAGAGAAAAAAAAAAAAAAGACAAATATCTATGCTTCTATATGCATATAAAAAAAAAGAAAAAAAATATAAAAAAAAAAAAAAGAAAAAAAAGAAGAAGAAGAAGAAGAGACTAGAAGGGAGAAATAAGGACTAGTTGTTGAATTATTTTTGAAAACTCGATCCATTGCCTCAAAAGCAAAAGTGGAGACTTTTGAACTTTTGAGAATCGAGTTTATTAAAGTCCGTAGAGGTGAATTCATTGTTTCAAACGCCTATCTTTCAAATTTTGGCGTAATCACCTAAATTCAAGAAGAATAGCCACATATACCCATATTTCCTACCTCGAACCAAAGAGCCTAACAATTGAAAGCCACAAAGCCCCAATGATCCCAATAGCTTAATGTTCGATATTAGTAGAGTAGAATAATTTGGTGAGTATTTGGAGTCAAGCATATGCATGTAAGTATAAATTTTTTCTATCTTTAATTTGCAAATATTGGATGCTTGAAGCAATTGTATGAATTGTGGTTTTTGGTAATGGTGAGTGACTAAGTGTTGTTGAATTTTGAGCTTGCGAATGCCTAAGAATTGTCATTATAATTACAAGTTCTGAAAACGTGAAGTTGGTCATTGATCTATGTGATGAGATGTAATAGTTGAGTTATTTGCTTATTGGTAGATTTTGCTTGAGGACAAGCAAAAGTTCAAGTTTGGGGGTGTGTTAAGTGTATATTTTTACACTTTATCGTACCTTTTTATTTGGGCTTTTGATGTGTTTTAACGATAATTGGTGCTTAAAGAGTTGATTTATTGTATTTTAGGTACAAATTGAAGAATTGGAAAAGTATGGGGTCAAAACTGCAATTTTGAAGAAAATATGGGCCAAAAGTGAAAAAATCAAAATTCTGAAGAAACAAGGCTCGGACCCCCGTCCCAGTTTTAGTGCAAATTCTGGGACCCCCGTCCGAGCCTCCGAAATTGCGCAGTAAAGGGATTTTAATTGCACAAGGAAACTGCCTTCTTCCCCAAGTTCTTCACCCTATATAAGACCATTCCAAGCACACAATTGGGGGGTCTTTTTACGCAATTTCAAGAGCAACAAAGCAATAACGAAGACGAAGAATTCGAAGACTTCAAGCATAGATTTATCCTTCTATGATTTATTTTATTTGCGTTTTTCCTTTAATCATGAGTAGCTAATTTTCTTATTTCTAGGATTTTATTTGGAACCCTATGTGGGATTTATGAACCTTTTTCTATGATTTTATGCAAGTTTTAATTCCGGATTATTTCTTCTACTTGTTTTATTAAGTTCATGAAACTGGCCACTTTATGCGCTTTTATGTTATTGTTAATCGCATGAATCGGAAGATCGGGTTAATAATCAGAACTGTGGTAGAAGAGCCTTTGTGGTATTAACATAGGAATATAGTTAATCTCTTAGGTAGCCATTATTGAGATTTGTGCTTAATGCTTTGTTCTAGAATTAATTGCATAGGAATATAGTAATTGAATCTAGAGTATTAGAATTGTAATACACGCGGAAGCGGGTTATGATTAAATTAGCATCTCAGGTTAATAATCCGGATTAATTGCTTGTATAATTGAAGGAATTGGGGGAATAATAATCACATAGGGGGAAGAATAAAATCCTAGGCTTGTCTACTTTGATTAATCTTCGTTTTTAAATTGCTTTCGTGTTCTTGTCTTTTTAATTTTCTTTTTAATTTATTTTAATTTAGTTAATTCTCTCTAAATTCGACTGTGTAGGGTGAGCTTGATAATAATTGGTAGAATTTAGCGTCTAGGATTAGATAATTAAATATTCCCTGTGGGTTCGATATCCGGACTTAATTGTCCACTATATTACTTGTACGATACGTGCACTTGCGTGTAGGTTTTCGACCAACAACTTCCACCAGCTCGACGCCATTTACAGAGAGAGGTGTTCCAAATCCGACGTCGTTTCGTTTCCGGGTTACGGGTTGAATCCGGATGATAACAACCCGATGATGCTGCCGCCGCCCATTATGGCCCGACCCGAACAGCAGTGGCCACTCCCGCCCGACGAGCAACGGCAGCCGCCTGATCAGTTTCAGGATAACGAGAGCGATCAAGACGACGAAGAAGACGATGGTGATGGAGATGAAGACGATGAAGAAGATGAAGCGCAATGTTTTGAGATTGTTATCAACAAGCAGCAATCTTCAGTTACGACGACGAACGCAGCCGATTAGTGATAGTTGTAGAGAGACAGATCTAGGGTTTGGGTGTGGGAGTTAACAGAGAAATATTAAATAACTGAGTATAAAATATAAAATATAAATAAACGTGATAAGAGAAAAGGTTATAATTGTCAAACTATATTAACCTTTATTAATTTTAATTGTTTTGGATTTAACTTAAAAATAAGAAAAAAATTTGGACTTATTTTAATTAGAGGAGGCTAAGGAGGGGTGTTTGTCAAATTATCCCATATTCTAATAAAGTTATGCTCATAGGAAAGCTTGAAGAATTAGTGGAGAATATGGGGATTGGGCAGTACAAAATTCTTGCACTCCTTTGGTGCAGATAAATAACAAAGTGTCTCAACAGTTGGAATTCACAAGTATTTTTTATTTTTTTTACAAAATTATGAAACTGAAAAAATAAAAATAAAAGAATAATTCTTGATTTATTTCCTTAGATAGAGTGACGGTTTCATCCATGTATATCATGATAGATGCTGGATGATTTTCTCTAGCTTTGTTTTTTTTTCTTTGTTGATATATTTATTTTTTTTGAACTTTAGATATCGTTAGAGAGGATGACGAAGGAGAAGGAATTGTTTTGCAACAGTGTGCGTGGGAAGGAAGCGATCGAGATTATAAATATGAGGAGGTGGTGATGGTGTGGTGTGACGGCTGTGTGGTGACGATGGGGAGGCGGATCTAAGGTTTTTGGTGGATCGGACGGAGGACAGCGTGGGTAGAGAAATTCGCGCATGCTCGACCCTTAATCGACTACGTATTTTGGTAGTCGATTAAGTTAATCGACAATGCTCAGGTAGTCGATTAAAACGTTAATCGACTGTCAATTCGACTGTTTTGACAGTCGATTAAGGTTACTCGATTTCATTTTTGGATTTTTGTGTATTGATTATGATTTGTATAAATCGATTACAATTTATGTATATTATTTGCTTTGTAAAAAAAATGTTGATTTTCATTTTTATGTGGTTGTGTTATTTTTATTTTTAATGGTAAGTTTCTTAATCGACTACGCTCTAGAGTTGATTAATATGATAGTTACGATTAATATAATATACTTGATAGAGAAAAAAGAAAAAAACTTAAAAAATTAGAAAAACAATAAAGAAATTTCGTTAATCGACTAGCTCTATAGTCGATTAATATCATAGTCGATTAATACACCTAAAGAAAAAAAAAAGTTAAAAAAAAGATTAAAAAATTAAAATTAAAATTAAAAAAATTAAAAAAAAAAAGAATTAGAAAAAAGGGCAAATGGCAAAAAAGTCCATTACAAGGGACTTAAATGCACATTGGTCCACCAAAAAAGAAAGGGCAAAATACACTTTACCCCCTTGTACTATACCTTATGTAACACTTACCCCCTTGAACTATGGAAAATACACTTGCCCCCCTATTTTAATGGTCAACCTATTTGACTCTTAACGGTGTTAGTAGTAAAATAAATTTAATATATTTTTAATAATTCTTACTAAATAACAATTTTTTATTTAAAAACATAATATATGTACTATGAATAAATTAAATAACTATTTAAGATAATAATATTTTTTAAATTTAAATAAAAAAAATATTATTACTTTTTCAATTCAATATATTTTTTAATAATTCATAAGAAAGGACAACTATTTTTTATTAAAAAAAATGTTTTTTCATTGTGGATAATTATATTAAGTAAGTATTTAACATGTATAAAATTTTACATATAGGATTAAAATATTTAATCATTAGATATTTATATTAAAATTTGTAATTCTACGGTAGTGTTTTTTGAGCGATATATGCTAATAATTTATTTTATTTATTTGTAACATCAAATTTCATTTAAGCCTTTTACATTTAGGATTAACTATACGAAATTTAATGTTACAAATAAATGTTAAAATTCAATGTACACAATGTTTAACGAGTTAAATAATTATAACTCAGAATATGAAAAAATATACTTGCTACTTGGTTGTATAAAATAATACATGGAAAATTATACTGTTTAAATATTAATTTTTTAAAATAAATATTTAACAAGTAAATTATATTTAATCCGAATTTTAAAAAAGAATTGCTATCTTAAATATTTATTTAATATTTTCATAGTACATGTAATATTTTTTTAAGTAAAGAAAATGTGTCGTTTAGTAAGAATAAAAATATATTAAATTTATTTTACTACTAACACCGTTAAGAGTCAAATAGGTTGACAATTAAAATAGGGGGGTAAGTGTATTTCTCATAGTATATATAGGGGGGTAAGTGTTACATAGGACATAGTACAAGGGGGTCAAGTGTATTTTGCCCAAAAAGAAATAGTCTTTCAAATAAACTCATTCCCATGTTTTTAGTCTAAAATACCCTCCATAATATAATTCTTATCAATTTCATCCATTATGCTCTAACTTCCTTAATAGGATTTAAACAAATATATCACGTTAAACCCCAAAATAATATTTTTTTGAATTTTTTTTTTTCAAAAAATAATTTTTTTTCGGGCCAGATTCCGGCGTTGACCGCCGGAGACCGCCTCCAGCGTTGACTTTTTTTTTTCCTTAGAAAAAATTATTTTAATTAATATTACTCTATTGGCTGCTAAATTACTGTCTCAGACAGTAATATTATTGTTTGGGACAGTAATGTTATGAATATTATATTTCCGAACAGTAATATTACTAATATTATTATCTCAAACAGTAATATTACTGTCTGAGATAGTAATTTAGCAGCCAAGACAGTAATATTAATTAAAATAACTTTTTTTTTAAGAAAAAATAGAATTTCAAAAAAAAAGTCAATTAACATTTAAATTACTGTCTCCGACAGTTAAATAACTGCTGGAGACAATAATTTAACAACAAAGACAGTAATATTAATTAAAATATTTTTTTAAAGAAAAAAAAAGGTCAATTGAGAGTTAAATTAGTGTCTCCGACAGTTAAATAACTGTTGGAAACAGTAATTTAGCAGCCAAAACAGTAATATTAATTAAATTATTTTTTTAAGGAAAAAAAAAAGTCAATCAACAGTTAAATTACTGTCTCCGACAGTTAAATAACTGCTAGAGACAGTAATTTAGCAGCCAAGACAGTAATATTAATAAAAATATTTTTTTAAGAAAAAAAAAAAGCCAGTTAACAATTAAATTACTGTCTTCGACAGTTAAATAACTATTGGAGACAGTTATTTAGCAGCCAAGACAGTAATATTAATTTAAAAAAATTAAGAAAAAAATCAATAAACAGTTAAATTACTGTCTCCGACAGTTAAATAACTGCTGGAGACAATAATTTAGCAGCCAAGACAATAATATTAATTAAAATATTCTTTTTAAGGAAAAAAAAAAGTCAACGCCGGATACCCGGCAGTTGAACTACCGGAAAAAAAAATTCAGAGAAAAAAAAGTTTTCAAAAATAAAAAACAAAAAGTCAATGCTGGAGACCGACAGTCTCCAGTGGTGGCGGGTCAAAATTGAAATTATGGTTAAACTTTGTTAATTGGTGAAATTGGGCTAAATTGGTGTGTAAATCATGAAGTTGGAGTTGAATTGGGTTTCAATGAATTGATGGTAATTGTGATATATATAAAATGATTTTCCTTATTTACAAATAAGTTTGAATGAGCTGGATTTATTTGAAAGACAAAAAAATTGGATGTCCCTCTTTTAATTAAGTGCCCTAGTCATGGGTAGGGGTGGTAAACGAGCCGAGCCGGCTCGTGAGCTCGACGAACCGGCTCGTAAAAAGCTCGAACTCGGACTCGAGGTTTTCGAGCTCGAGCTCGAGCTCGCGAGCTCGAGCTTTCTGACGAGCCGAGCTCGAGCCCGATTTTAGTTGTTCATCAGCTCGCGAGCCGGCTCGCGAGCCGGATTTATTAATATTTTTTTATTTTTTTTATTTTTTTTTTATTTTTTATATGATATTTTTATTTAAAAATGTATAATAATATAAAATATTATAGAAATAAATACAAATATTAAAAAAATATATAATCACAATTTTGTGTTTATTTTGTAATTTTTTAAAATATTTTTTAATAATAAAATAATAATAAAATAATATTTAAAAAAAGAAAAAAAAAAAAAAAAAGAGATTGGGCTCGAGCTCGAGCTCGAGCTCGAGCTCGACAAAATTAACACGAGCTCGAGCTCGAGCTAGAAAAAAGAGAAACTCGACGAGCTCGAGCTCGAGCTCGAGCTCGACAAAATAAACTCGAGCTCGAGCTCGAGCCAGCCAAAAGAGGCGAGCTCGGCTCGAGCTCGGCTCGTTCACACCCCTACTCATGGGCCTTTTTTAGATTAACCCTAAAAAAACCCAAAACAAAACGGCTGATGTGGTAGTGTGACGTTATGATGATGTGGTGGGTGGAGCATAATTGAAAAAAAAATGATGACTTGAAATAAGTGCGAGTTTCTCTTAAATGAAGCAAAATATTTTGGACCTCTCCTTATTAAAAGAAGTAATGATGATTTTTCTCAAAGAACCCATGTAAACTAATTACAGTAATAGTTTTTCTAGACTTTATAAAATAATATTTATTTTAATTAGAATAATAGTTTTTTCCGCATATTTTTAGAAATTTTATTTTAAAGTTCAATATTTTTTAAGGTTGTAAAAATGGTAATCGGGTCGGGGCGGTCAGGGACCGACTCATGATTAATTGGTGCGGCGGTGATTAATCGGTGATAAATCGGAAATAAATCGATTTTTAAAATTTAATATACTATATTTCTACATATTATTTATAAATACTCAAAACATATATAAAAAGATATTTAAACATGGTTATAACTCCATCATGTATATATCCTGATAACATAATAAAATTTTAATAATTATAATATCATAATACATAAATATTCTTATAAAATATAAATAAAAAGACATTTTTTTTTGAATTTACACATACATCATTAGTTCTTTAACAATAACAGTTAACATAAACAAAATCAAATATAAACTCATATTATTTTATTAAAATCCCAACTTTTATTTTTAAGGATAAATTCCACTTTACTCCCTTGTACTTTGGCTGGATATCACTTTACCCCCTTGTACTCTCAATTGCATCGATTTGCCCCCTTGTACTGTGGTTCGATATCACTTTACCCCCTTCTACTCTCAATTCATCGATTTGCCCCTTGTACTTTGGCTCGATATCACTTTACCACCTTCTACTCTCAATTGCATCGATTTGACCCCCTGTACTTGAAAAATTATCTCAATGTGGCCCTCGGCGTTAGTTTTCAAACCTTTGACATTAACACCCTTTGATCTATGTTTGAAAATTACAAAAAAATCACCCCTCCCAGTTTAAATAATTATTAATAAAAAAAAATTGTAGTTGGCGTCGTCGATTATGTTTTCTCGCTATCTTGAATTTTTTATTATTACATTTTTTGTTATTTTTTAATTTTAAATTTTTTTAATAATTATTTAAACTGGAGGGGTGACATTTTAGTAATTTTCATACTAAGTCAATTAACAGCTAGATTACTGTCTCCGACAGTTAATAACTGCTGGAGACAGTAACTCAGCAGCCAAGACAGTAATATTAATTAAAATATTTTTTTAAGAAAAAAAAAGTCAATTAACAGCTAAATTACTGTCTCTGACAGTTAAATAACTGCTGGAGACAGTAATTTAGCAGACAAGACAGTAATATCTATTAAAATAACTTATTAAGAAAAAACAAAATTAAAATTTATTAAAAAAAAAAAAGTCAACGCCGGAGATCCGGCGGTCAACAACGGTTGACCTACCGGGAAAAAAATTAAGAAAAAAAAGGTTTTCAAAAATAAAAAGTAAAAAAAAAAAAAAAAA
>NW_012192892.1:188729-246746 GCF_000504015.1 Erythranthe guttata
TTTAAGGAATTTAGGGTAATTTTGGTATATATAAAAGAGTTTCCTTATTTGCAAATAAGTTTGAATAAGCCAGAAATATTTGCAAAACAACAAAGTTGGATATCCCTTTTAAATTAAGTGCCTTTGTCATAGTTAGGGGTGAAACTCGGATGGATCGGATCGGAATTAGCATTTTCGGAAAATTTCCAAAAAACTTCGGAAGTACAAAATCAATTCCAATTCCAATTCCAAAATTTTCGGAATCTAAAAATTCATTCCAATTCCAAAAGGCTCGGAATTTCGGAAAAAAAATCGGAAATCGCATAAGCTTTAAAATTTCAAAACTTAGCCGAAATTTTCTAAAATGTTCATAATTTTTCGAAAATAAGAGCATCCACGTCGATAAAAGTAAAATTAATAACTACTAAATTTCAGTTTAAAAAAATAAATAAAAAGAAACACGGCATAATATCCAATAAAACTTCTAACAACAATTCATTATGTCAAAATCCTAAAACAAAACTTATAGGTGTATTTTTCAAAAAATAAGTATTATATAATATATACTATTTATAGGTGTATTTTTCGGAAAAAAATCGGAATTTTTCGGAATTAATTTCGGAATTAAATCGGATCGGAAATCGGAAATTCCAAATTTATTTTGTATAATTCCAATTCCAATCCAAAAAAATCGAAAAATTTCGGAAATCCGAATTTCAGAAGTCGGAATGAAAAAAGTTGTTCCAAAATCGGAACTTTTCGGATCGGAACCGGCGGAAATTGGAAAATCCGTTCCAACTTGCACCCCTAGTCATAGTCTATTTCTCATTTGCCCTATAAAGTATATTGCAAAATTTAAATAATGACTAGGCATGAAAAGAAATTACACAACAAATAAGATGGAAACGTATATGTTGAATCAAACATATAATAATTATTTTATTTAATACAATCATTTACGTGTTAGGAACCATCAGGGCTAGAGGTGAAAGTCGGATGGATTGGATCGGAATTAGTATTTTCAGAAAAATTTTCAAAAATTTTGGAAGTACAAAATCAATTCCAAATCCAATTCCAAAATTTTCGGAATCTAAAAATTCATTCCAATTCCAAAAGGCCCGGAAATTTCGGAATTTCGGAAAAAAATCGGAAATCACATAAGCTTTAAAATTTCAAAACTTAGCCGACATTTTCTAAAATGTCCATAATTTTTCAAAAATAAGAATATCCACGTCGATAAAAGTAAAACTAATTACTACAAAATTTTAGTTAAAAAATAAATAAAAATAAACACAACATAATATCAAATAAAACTTGTAACAACAATTCAATATGTCAAAATCCTAAGAGAAAACTTATAGGTGTATTTTTCGGAAAATAAATATTATATAACATATATTATTTATAGGTGTATTTTTTGGAAAAATATCGGAATTTTTCGGAATTAATTTCGGAATTAAATCGGATCGGAAATCGGAAATTCCAAATTTATTTTATATAATTCCAATTCCAACCCAAAAAAATCGAAAAAATTCGAAAATCGGAATTTCGGAAGTCGGAATAAAAAAAGTTGTTCCAAAATCGGAACTTTTCGGATCGGAACCGGCGGAAATTGGAAATTATGTTCCAACTTGCACCCCTAATCAGGGTGAATCAGGATAGCTAAATAAGTTTAAGTTGAAGTGTACCTAAATGTACATTTAATTAACAATTTACTCCTTGCATTTCATGAAATATTAAAAAAATACCCACATGTTGTACTTAAAAGTAAAAGAGTAAAAGTTAATTATTGGTAGGCATAGAATTCGAACCACATAATAAACCACATAAACTTGCTTGGTCATTGCGTAATCCTCAACAGTTGAACTGCAACCCAGTGTTTATAAAATTATCACGTGTAAGGTTAATTATCCCAAATATCTTTTTTCTTAAATCAAGATTCAAGAGTGAGCAACTAATTTAAATACGACTGTACATTAAAAATGTGTATATTCCGGCATCATACAGGTAGAATTAATAGTTTACCTAAATTTAACTCTTATCGTTAAAACTAAATTTAAAGTGTCTGTCAAAAGGTAAAGTACCTGGTAATTATAACCGGATGTACTGTCGAGGATTTCTTCAATCGCCAAATCTCATATAGTTTAACAAACTTATTTTTATGATTAAAAAGAGTAGTTAAATTTTCATGGGCACTAAAAAAAATATATACATATTAGCATATTTATAATAGGACTACACATATATTATATTCATTGGAGTCTTCAGAGTTCTCTTACGACGATCCGGAACTCTCTTTTTACATTGGAGTATAGGATTACACATATCTACCGGGAGGGCAATACAGTCGCTGATGCATTAGCTAATTTGGGGTGTCAGACCGAGTTGGCTCTTACCTTTACAACAGCGAAGCTTCCCCGACCTATTCAGCAGATGATTCGGATGGACCAGCTTGGATATCCATCCTTTCGACGACAGTCTCGCACATAGGTGCCATGCATTCCACGTTTTTATATTATTGGCAATTTAGGATTTTTCGTGGACTTTACATGTTAGGAAGGGTTGGGGTGATTATGGATTGTTTGGGTCTATCAAGACTAGACTGTTTGCCGAATGGTGCCACACATTTCGCAGGCGTTATACCTGTTTCGCCCATTTTTGGCGAAAATGTAAGTGGCCTCGGCTGTTGTGGTGAGGCGAACGGTCTACCTTGGTCTTCCCCGACCTTCTATGATCATTCCCACCCTGTTCTTTTTATTATTTTGGGCCACCTGTTTTGCCCGTATTCTTAACGTTTTGTTAGTTAGCTATTGTCTTTTGTTTGTCAATTGCTATTATTAGTCATATGTTGGACAGTAGCAACGAGCGAAACTCATTATGTACTTCTTAAATTTTGTTTTATAAACAGATAGGGTGTCAAACCTAACCCATACCCTCATCGGGTGTCGTTCTCTTAAAAATAAAATAAAATTAATAGGACTATATATTAGTACAACGAACAGAAAAGATTTTATAACCATTAAATTTGACTAAATAGCTAAAAGAAGAAATAAATAAAAGAATGGCGAAAATGAATGAAATGACGAGTATAGCCTTACAGCTCACGCAGCGTATCTCAATCATATCTAGGTTTATTGATATTTGTTTAATAAAGGGCCACAACGACTCACAAAAGCCCTTAACGGTAATTGCACAAAGGGTAAATTCGTCATTACAGCACAAAGGCACTAAACACCCGCATCCTTCCAGATGGCGCCACGTGTGGGTACTGTAGCGCCAGTGGTTCATCCAACGGCAGTAACGCCCTCCCAAACAAACACAGAGAAAACACAAAGCCAAGAGAGGGGGATAGACAGCAACAAGGCAGCCAATGGGAAGGCTGAAACGACGAAAACACGGATCGATGACGTGGCAGGAAGAATTTGAAATCCCGCCCAAACCCGCACATCAATATTGAGGGTGTTTCCTTTGAGACCCCTTATCCCTGCCTTTCACATATACCACCTCAACCCACACACTATCAAAGCATAATATCCCTTTGTTATTTCTTCTCTCTCTCTCTCTCTCTCTCTCCACTACCACATCACTCTTCTCTCTCTCTCTCTCTCATTCATTATTGTTAGGTGAGTTCTACGCTGAGTTCGTCTCCGAACCGACCGAGTCGCACCGATTCTCACCGAGTTTTTGGTTTTTATTTGCAGGGGAGCCATGAAAGGAGGCAGATCGAAGACCGAGTCCAAGAAAGCTGATCCTAAGTAGGTTTTTGTTTGTTTTTTTGTTTAGATCTATGATTTTGGTTGTGCAATTAATATGATTTATGGAAAATGAATGAAATAGGCTAGCAGTGAAGAAAGGAGCAGCAGGTGGGAAAAAACCGGTGGTGAAGAAAGGAAAGCCGGTTAAGGACCCAAACAAGCCAAAGAGGCCTGCTAGTGCCTTCTTCGTCTTCATGTATGCTTCTTCTTTTATTTTCTCTAGATTCATGAATATATTTTTTTGACCTTTTCAAATCTCAAATTTATTTATACAGGGAGGACTTCAGGAAAACGTACAAAGAGAAGCACCCAAACAACAAATCAGTCGCCGCTGTGAGTAGTTTTTGCCATATCTCATCAGATCCAATTTTTTTTTTTTTTTTTCTTCAAGTTTGACTTATTTTTCTTCTGTGAAAAATTTCTCAGGTTGGGAAAGCTGGTGGTGACAAGTGGAAATCTCTCACAGAAGCTGTAAGCATCTTTTTTTTTTTTTTTTTTTTTTTTTTGAATTTGTTCTCAAATTAGTTTTATTTATGTAATCTGTTTCAGGAAAAAGCTCCTTACATAGCCAAGGCTGAGAAGCGAAAGGGCGAGTATGAAAAAACCCTTCAGGCTTACAACAAAAAATTGGTAAATTCTCATTTTCTCTACAAAAATCGAAAACAAATCCATTTTATGTTTTTCTATTAATAATCGTCAAAAAATGAATTGGTCAACAGAGCGATGGGCCCACAGAAGAGGAGTCCGACAAGTCAAGGTCGGAAGTGAACGATGACGAAGACGACGATGATGACGAGGACGGCAGCGCCGATGTACTGTTTTATTTTATTTTCTTCCTCAGTTTTACTTTGAATGGATTTGTTATTAATTATTGTTTGTTGGTGCGAATTTGCAGGATGATGATGACGACGACGACGAGTGAAGATGAAAAATGGAAGCTTATGAAATTATGTAATCCATCCCCTCGCAACTATGTTTACCCTTTTATGATGATAAATAGTTTCCCTTCCTTTTGTTTAATGGTATATCTTTTTTTTTTCTTTTTGTAATGGGTATTTTCTGGAGTAGGAAAAAAAGAAATGAAAAATAGTCTGCTGCTGTGATGGGATTGTTGTTTATGTACTCTACTAGTTTATCTTCTAAACATATTTTCCTTTCTCTAATCATAATCATCTTCATCTTCTAAAGATATCTTCCTTTTCTCTTTGTTGTATGGATCTAAATCTAATCACGTGGAGAATGATACTTTAGTACTAGTAGTTGGTATTGCGTGATTTCTGAGATGATCTGGTTTCACACCAATTTTATTGTTTGTTTCTTTTGCTGTCAAATGTCAATCATACATTATATTTTCATTTTATTCAAATTTCAGAAATCGCCTATAGACCGACCATCTCCACATAACATTAACAACTTTATTGCTTAATTAAAAGTAAACCCTATCATAGGATGCTTATTCAATAATGTATTATAAATATCTCTAGCTACATGTACTTGTGAGAGCTTATTCGTTAAGAAATATGTCTACAAATAAGAAAACATAATTGTGAATAAATTCTCAAATTTTATTCGCTATTGTTATTTATGCATTTTATTAGTATAAGTGATGCATTTTATTGTCAACTATGTAAAAAAAAAGAAACTTAAAAATACAAATAAGTAAATAAATGATAATATTGTATATTACTTATTTTGTTAGTAATGTAATTTTAATGTCAAGGATCTTATTTTATTTTTATTTCTTCATTTTTTTCCTTCTCTCTTTTTAAAAGGAGGATAGTTATTGCTTCCTGCTTCCCCAATTCCCTTTTTAGTGTCTTGAATTTTTATGCAAAGAGGTCGTTTTTCTCGACTTACTTAGCTTTTTGTAGTTTTCGTAGCTCGTTTGGAACCATATCCTAAGGAAAACGGCTCGAAAAACAAAACTCATAACCTATGGTCATGAATCGCGTCAGATTTCGGTGATTCGACGTCGTTTCGACTCATAAAAATCTAATTTTCTATTTTAGAAAAATCATATCAATTCACAGAAACATGTGATGATGATTCCGTCAGTGCTACTTCTTAAATTGCGACATCTACTTGAATTAGGTTTTAACTCATTTTCGCATTTTTCTGCAAAATGGTCATTCTTGCCAACTTATTTAGGTTTTTTGAGTTTTAATAACACATTTGCAACCCTATCCCAAGGAAAACAGGCCTAATTACAAAACTTTATGACCTATTGCCATGAGTCGCGTCAAATTTCGGTGATCCAACGTCGTTTCGACTTAAAACAAAAAAAATCAAATTTTACTATTTTCGGAAATTCTTAGAAAATTCATAACAATTCATAGAAACACATGATAATGATTCCCTCAGTTGTGTAACTTCTAAAATTGCGAGGTCTATTAGGATTAGGTTTTATTTCATTTTCGCATTTTTCTGCAAAAAATGTCGTTTTTGCCGACTTATTTAGGATTTTTTAGTTTCCATAGCACGTTTGCAACCCTATGACAAGGAAAACGGCCCGAAGAACATAACTCACGACCAATGGTCATGAATCGCGTCAAATTTTGGTGATCCGACGTCGTTGCGACTCTAAAAAAACAAAAATTAAATTTTACTATTTTAGGAAATTATTTGAAAACTCATATCAATTCATAGAAACATCAGGTGAGGATTCCGTCAGTTGGGTTACTTCTAAAATTGCGAGATCTATTAGGATTATGCTTTTAACTCATTTTCGCATTTTTCTGTAAAATGGTCGTTTTTGCCGACTTATTAAGGTTTTTTAGTTTTAATAACACATTTGCAACCCTATCCCAAGCAAAACGCCTGAAGAACAAAACTTTATGATATATTGTTATGAATCGTGTCAAATTTCGGTGATCCGACGTCGTTTTGACTCATAAAAAACAAATTTTGCTATTTTAAGAAATTCTTTGAAAGTTCATATCAATTCATAGAAACATCAGATGATGACTCCGTCAGTTGTACTAGTTCTAAAATTGCGAGATATATTCGAATTAGGTTTTAACTTATTTTCGCGTTTTTCTGCAAAATGGTCGTTTTTGCTAATTTATTTAGGTTTTTTTTGAGTTTTAATAGCACATTTGCAACCCCATCCCAAGCAAAACGGCCCGATAAACAAAACTTAATGATGTATGGTCATGAATCGCGTCAAATTTTGGTGATCCGACGTCGTTTCGAATCATAAAAATCAAATTTTACTATTTTAGGAAATTCTTAGAAAATTCATAACAATTCATAGAAACATCAAATGAGGACTCCGTCAGTTGTACTACATCTAAAATTGCGAGATCTATTAGGATTAGGTTTTAATTCTTTTTCGCATTTTTCTGCAAAATGGTCTATATTTTCCTACTTATTTCGGTTTTTTGAGTTTTAATAGCACATTTGCAACCCTATCCCAAGGAAAATGTCCCGCAAAACAAAACTCATGACCAGTGGTCATCAATCGCGTAAAATTTCGGTGATCCGACGTCGTTTCGACTCATAAAAATATAATTTTACTATTTTAGGAAATTCTTAGAAAATTCATAACAATTCATAGAAATATCAGATGAGGATTCCGTCAGTTGGGTTACTTCTAAAATTACGAGATCTATTAGGATTAGGTTTTAAATCATTTTTCGCATTTTTCTGCAACTAGTCGTTTTTGCCGACTTATTTAGGGATTTTTTTAGTTTCTATAGCATGTTTGCAACCCTATCCCAAGGTAAACGGCCCGAAGAACAATCCTCATGACATGTGGTCATGAATCGCGTCAAATTTCAGTGCTCCGACATCGTTTCGGCTCATGAAAATCATATTTTACTATTTTAGGAAATCCTTAGAAAATTCATAACATTTCATAGAAACATCAGTTGAGTATTCCGTCAGTTGCATTACTTCTAAATTTACGAGATCTATTAGGATTAAGTTTTAAATCATTTTCACTTTTTTTTGCAAAATCGTCGTTTTTGCCGATTATTTAGGTTTTTATGAGTTTTATTAGCAAGTTTGCAACCCAATCCTAAGGAAAACGGCCTGTCGAACCAACTCATGACTTAATGTCATGATTCGCGTCGGATTTCGGTGATCCGACGTCGTTTGGACTCATAAAAATCAAATTTTACTATTTTAGGAAATTCTTAGAAAATAGAAACATCAGAAAAGGATTACGTCAGTTGTGTTACATCTATTGCGAGGTCTACTAGGATTAGGCTTTAACTCATTTTCGCATTTTTCTGCAAAATGGTCGTTTTTGCCGACTTATTTAGGGTTTTTTTAGTTTCCATAGCACATTTGCAACCTTATCCCAATGAAAACGGCCCGAAGAACAAAACTCATGACTTATGTTCATGAATCACGTCAAATTTCAATGATCCGACGTCGTTACGATTCTTAAAAATCCAATTTTACTATTATAGAAATTCTTAGAAAATTCATAACAATTCATAGAAACATCAAATGAGGATTCCGTCAGTTGTGTTACTTCTAAAATTGCGAGATCTGTAAGGATTACATTATAACATATTTTCGCATTTTTCAGCAAAATTTTCATTTTTGCCGTCATATTTAGGTTTTTTGAATTTTATTAGTAAGTTTGCAACCCGACCTTAAGGAAAACGACATAACGAACCAAACTCATGACTTATGGTCATGAATCGCGTCGGATTCCGGTGATCCAACCTCATTTCGACTCATAAAAATCAAATTTTACTATTTTAGGAAATTCCTAGAAAATTCATAACAATTCACAAACACATCAGATGAGGATTTCGTCAGTTGTATTACTTTTAAAATTGCGAGATCTATTAAGATTAAGTTTCAACTCATTTTCGCATTTTTCAGGAAAATGGTCGTTTTTGTCGACTTATTTAGGCCTTTTGAGTTTTATTTATAATATAATTTTGCAACCATATCCCAATGAAAACGGTCATAAGAACAAAACTCATGACCTGTGGTCATGAATTGCATCGAATTTCGATTATCCGATGTCGTTTCGACTCATAAAAATAAAATTTTACTATTTTAAAAAATTCTTAGAAAATTTATAACAATTCATAGAAACATCAGATGAGGTTTCCGTAAGTTGTGTTACTTTAGAAATTGAGAGATCTATTTGGGTTAGGTTTAACACATTTTCACATTTTTATGAAAAATGGTCGTTTTTCCCGACCTATTTAGTTTCCATAGAACATTTGCAACCCTATCCCAAGGAAAATGTCCTGAAAAACAAAACTCATGACCAATGATAATGGGTCGCGTCAGATTTCGGTGACCCAACATTGTTTCGACTCATAAAAATCAAATTTTATTATTTTAGGAAATTATTAGAAAATTCATAACAATTCATAGAAACATCAGATAATGATTCCGTCTCGTGTTACTTCTAAAATTGCAAGGTCTATTAGGATTAGGTTTTAACTCATTTTCGCATTTTTTCTGCAAAATGGTCGTTTTTGGCGACTTATTTAGGGTTTTTGAGTTTGAATAGCACGTTCGCAACCCTATCACTTAGAAAACGGCACGAAGAACAAAACTTTATGACCTATATTCATAAATCGCATCAACTTTCGGTGATCCGACGTCGTTTCGACTCATAAAAATCAAATTTTACTATTTTAGAAAATTCTTAGAAACTTCATAACAATTTATAGAAACATCAGATAAGGATTCCGCCAGTTGTGTTGCTTCTAAAATTGCGAGGGCTATTAGGATTTGGTTTTAACTCATTTTCGCATTTTTCTGTAAAATGGTCGTTTTTGCTGACTTATTTAGGTTTTTTGAGTTTTATTAGCAAGTTTGCAACCCATTCCTACGGAAAACAGCCCGGAGAACTAAACTCATCACCTATGGTCATGAATCGCGTCAGATTTCGGTGATCCAACGTCATTTCGATTCATAAAAAAACGAAACACAAACTACACCGAAAAAACGCACTACACCGAAAACACACTAAGAACAAAACACAAACTGCACCGAAAACACGCACTAAAAAAACACTACACTGTAAGACACAAACTTAAAAAAACACGCATTACATCGAAAACACACACTAAAAACAAAACCCACACTACACCGTAAACACACACTAAAAACAAAAAACACACACTAACAACAAAACACACACTAACAACAAAACATAGTAACATACACTATGAAAGCGCACTGTAAATACGTATTTCGAGCTTATAAATAAATAAACCGGAAATAAGGTACAAAATAGAGTTTTATTGATTTAACTAAAAAATTGGGTTACAATCTCTATTTAAAGTCCCCCGATTCTTCTCCTCGAGAGTGGTAATCTTGAAAATTTTAATATCCGAGGTGTAATCGCCTTTTGATCTCCTCCAAATATTAATTAGTAAATAAATAACGTTAATTCGAGGGTTTCGTAACTTATCCTCGAATCAAACGTTAAAGCTTTAAACAACGTGCAACGAACACCTTTGTAAGATTTGATGGAATTAATGCTTTCGATTTCTTCCGTCAGGGGTTTGTACTTCAATAACGTTAATTCGAGAATTTTGCGTATAATCTCGAATTAAAAATATATTTATTGAAGAACATGTAACAAACTTCTTAGTGTGCTCCGGTGGACTTTAATACTTGATCCTCCGAATGTGTACTATCGGATTTCAATAACGTTAATTCGAGGGTTTTATACCGTAATCCCGAATTAAACGCTATGAATGTTGCCTAGAACACCGTAGAACTTTTATGAATTCGTAGAGAGCATTTGTATATTCTCTCTTGTAATTCTTGAAATCCTCGTGATTGTCTTCTTCTTAAGCTTCTACACATGACCCCTATTTATACCTGTAGGGTGAAGACTTTTCCATAATTACTTGACGAGGTGGCAAATTATGATTGGCCCTTCATGATTTGATTAGTATTAATTTCATCAATAAAGATATAGTTATTAATACGAAATATATATTTATTTCTTTCTATAATAACCTAGATATGATTTTGGTTACCATATATCCAATTTTGAGGGAGAGGGTATTTCCATCGAGGACGAGTACTTCCATCGACGATGTCCGACTGCAACTATAAAAGGGTGGTCAAGACCCTACACCAACTCATAAAAATTCCAGAATATTCATCCTCCGTTTTTTTTTCTTATTGTTATCTCGATTTCGTTTGAGACTTGAACTGGTAAGGATTTCGAATGTTAACATCGACAGTAACTCTTCACTCTTATATTGCCCACCAGGTGTTCGTTAATATGCCCCAAAGAAAGAATTATATCTTCTCTACCTTGGAATCTCCTTTTGCTCTTTAATCTATCTATTTTTTTTTCGTAGGTACAATATTCAAGGTTTCACCAGGAAGGCTTGAGTAAGTTCCAGAATTTGTAGATATTCAGAACAGTAGGTATATGTTCATAACACCGTTTTTTTTTTTTTTTTTTTATTTTTTTTTTTTTCACTTATTTGTTCCCTCCGTTCGGACTTTGACAGACAGGTCATGGCGTACTTTAAAGACACACGTTCTCCCCTCGGTGTCGAACAGTTGGTGGTACTTGACGACGAACGCCAACCACTAGATAAAGGCACTACTATGGTGGTTCATACTTCTTTAATCGGTAGATATCCAATGCAATGGCCCCGATTGACCAGTACGTATAATATAAACGAATGGACTCACGAAGTCTCTTTGAGCAAAACTCTGAAGGTGTGGACCTTACAAACGTCCCATCACAAATATTCGGATGAAATTGTTCATTTACCGACGTTGGGCAACAACATCATCAAGGGCAAGGCTATGTGGGGAGAGTCTCTTCAGTTTACTGGTGAATTTCATTACACAGCAGGGTATTGGGAATGGACTGAAGATGTACTTAGCAGGTGCGAGAGTAAGTTAATTAGCGCGCAAATATATGACTCGGTGTATGCGTCCCTGTTTACATATGATCGAAATTCCGAGATCATTAAGGTGTTTTGCGAAGCCTGGTGCCCGATTACAAATACTCTTTTGACGTCTCTTGGTGAACTATCCTTGTCATTATGGGACTTAAATACTCTCGCAGGTCTTCCTTTGACCGGACTTCTTTACGACGAAGTCATCCCTTGTGCCGAAGAGCTTTGTGGCATTGATGCAACCGGATCCAGGTATATGCCTCGTACTTGCAAACATTTGCTCCATGTTTACCATTTACTTCGAAAGAAAGCTGACGACAACTCCCAAGTCTCAATCGAGAAATGGATCAAATTTTGGTCTAAGAAGCAACTGAAGTATCATCAGCCTCCTCTTCGTAAGGAGAGAAAAAAAGTTCGTCCAAAATCTACGCATAATCCTCTTGGCAGCTTTGATGCTCATGATGAATGGGATACAGCGGAGAGAGAGTTATTCTCGAAGCTCAAAATTGGCAATGATTTAAGAACTGAAACGTATTTATCAGCATTTCTTGCTTGTTGGCTCTGCACTTTTGTTCTTCCGACTGATAGCCCCGACACAATACGTCCGTCTACTTTCAAGATGGCTAGCCTGATGGCGAGTGGTCGTAAAGTGGGTTTGGCCGTCCCTGTCTTAGCGAGCATATACAAAGGGTTTAAATAAAATCTCAATTTCTCCGAGACCAACTCGCGTAAGTTCCCCATTTCCCATCCACTTTGTCTATGGCTGGTTGGCACATTACTTCAAAACTCATTATCCGGTTTGGCAAGGAGTGCGTGACCCTAAAATGATGACTTACTCTGGCGAGGGTGGTGCGAAATATTATGACCCAAAAGAATCACGCAAGCGGATTCACAAAGGAGATTTCGCATCTCGGACTTGTACTATGATCACCAAAAGCAAAGATTTTTTGTATGTTGATAATGCCAACGGTGATGAGTTAGAACAAAATTATTTCATTGCGATTCGTTCGAACTATCTCCCTCTACTTTGAGGCGAAGAATTTATTATCGAGCCTTACAGTCCGCATCGATTTAGTCGTTAGTTTGGCTACTACCAGGATGTCCCCGGTGTTCTTATGCGAGATATACGCAGAGTTTCTTTAGAAGAAGGACTCCGACATTGGCGTTTATGCATTTTATCTAAATCCATGTCTAGAGCGTGGTTTTCTTCTATGCCTCCGAATGCGAAACGATTTGCCTCAGAAGACCACAAAAAATGGTGGACTAATACCTTTGGTAGCTATCTTGATAATAATATCGCGAAGCTGATTAATGTGGACGAGAACAAGCCCGTGTCGAAAGAAAAACTTTCCGATATAGAAGATAGTCTACCAACTCCATCTGACGTGGCAGCCCGAACCACAACACCTCTTGCATGAAGCAAAATTAATTCTCGCCCATTGGAAGAAAGTGGTAGTAGTAATGTAGACCATCATTGGAAGCGATCGAAGAAGGATCCTCAACCTTCAGAACTTGGAACTATTGACAATGCAGTCACCAGCCCTCTGCAGACAGTGGATACTCAAGTTAATGAGGTAACTATTTTTTTTTTTTTTTTTTTTTTTTTTTTTTTTTTTTTTGTATAAGCCCATATTTTCTATTGCAGTTAGAAAATGAGGCCATGAACGTTGTCGATGTCGATGGATCACAAGATAGTCCAAAGTCAATAATAGGTCCCAACTCGATTACGACAACTCTTTCGGTCGAAGCATTGACACGTAGACCTCCATCTAAGGTGGCCATCGCTGCAGAAAGGCCATGTCCTGCTGCTGTTTCCGTATTTGAAGGCGATAAATTCGTTCTTACTCACGAGAAGGAGTTTCTTCGAAAATTATGGGGGGATCTTCGCATCAAGATAATCAATACCCCCGTTGAGTTCATTTCATCTATTCAAGATAATGTGGAAATCGTGCTCCAATCAATGAAGCGTTTTAGTGATTTTGACATTACTCACGTGGAGGGATTAGTGAGAACATTATTCGAAAATGCAGCAGCCTATGATGAAGCAAGGTCTATGACGTCAGAGAAAGCACCTGAATAGCTTCTTGCACGACAATTTGACGAGGTTAAAGATCGTCTTCTTGGTGCCCAGACTAGAGAGAACAAAGAAAACGCTCAAGTTCGAGCCACAAAAAATGAATTGGAGGGCATCCAAAAGCAGCTATATGCGATAAAAGGACAAAAGAAGAAGTTGTCTTCATCACTGAAGCGACAACAAGAATCTCTTAACAAAGACATCTTTGTATTCACTTAAAACCTCAAGATATTGTTGTTCCTCTTCAAGACTCAAAAGCTCACTTACGAATATTGGACGATGGTCTTCCATTGTGCCTAGGTTTAATTCCTTCAACTCATCAACGGTGGCTTGCCCTCCATCCTCAAGTTGTAGAGGCGCTTCTGGTATTTCATTTTCGGAAACTTCTTCGTGGTCGTCAACAATACTTGCATAATGAGTGTTGATCGTAACTTCGACTTCGTGTTCACTTTGATCGCCATTTTGTTCCGAAGCATGGTGCTTGATGATGCGTCGTTTCACTTTTACCGCTCCATTCATGGCAATGACTAGGAGCGGCTGATTATCTTCATGCGTTCGAAGTGCTTGACGGCCTTGAAATTCATCCATGGATTCGAACACATGTATCTCATCCTCACGAACCCTCTTCCCTTGTTGGTTTCGATTTTGCTCTCCAAGTCGTGAGAATACAGAACGATCCTTCACATATAGTCTACCATGAACAGTTGAAGTGTTATTTGAAGGACCAAGTCTTTCAAAGATAGAAGATCGGATTATAGGTGCACTGATTCTGTAAAAAACAGAGACACGATCCTCACTTTTCTTTTGATTATTCTTGTTCACGACACTAATGCATTGGACACCAACACATTTCTCCTTTTTTCCTATACGTATCCTAACCGGTTGTTGAGGAATAAATCCCAAACCAGTCTTAGGTTGATCAACGTGGAATCTTTGTCCTCTTAAAGCTCGTTGCACATCATTGAGTCCATGTATCTTTTCCCCAGTTAACTCAGGTTTTAATTCACCTAGACGAGATGGATTAGAGGAGTTGTAACTGGATTTCTCCAAGAGATTGTATGCTTTCGGGTCGTATGTCCCGCTAGCCTGTTGATGTTGGAGTGCAACACGAGACATCTTCTCTTCAGCTACTGGGCTTAAGCCAGTAATGGGAATAATCAATTCCTTCTTCACAAGTTGGCAATTGCCTACCTCAATATCTTTTGGTCGTTCTTGTCCATTTTCCAACAGCGTAGTGCATTTACTGAACACAACCCGCCTTTCTTGGTGCGATCGAGGAACGTATCGAAATACTGGCAAGCTCAACTTCCCGCTAGACTTATCATTTTTGTTTTTCGGAGTTTCAGCTGAAGTTTTTAATTCTTCGGACTTTTTGAAACTAATCCCTGTTGGTACAAGTTCGAGACAATTTCCATTAGCGGACTGATATGTTGGGGTTTCCAAAGCCAACATTTCGTGCGTCAAGCTCGACTCTAAATATAGTTTAGCATCTGCAAAGTGTGACTCCGCCTCAGTGAATGGCTTCGCATTAGCATTGACTTTTACTATTTCTGCATTCCTCGAGTATTTGAAGCATTGATGAAGGGTGGATGGAACTATTCCATTTTCATGGATCCATGGCCTTCCCATTAACAAGTGATAAGACGTCCTTGCGTCGATCACATGGAATAGTGTACTCGACGTTAATTCTCCAATGGTGAGGTCCAAACGGACCATCCCAATAGCTCGTTGCCCTTCTTGGTTGAAGCCTTGAATAGTCAGACGACTGCGAGACAAATCATCGACTGCAATTCCCAATTGCTTCATAGTAGATTTTGGCAATATACTGACCGCGGAGCCTCCATCGATAAGTATGCGGTCAATCTTCTGCTCACGTATGAATCCCGAGACAAATAATGGTCGATTATGAGGTTTTGACCCTAGTAACAGATCGTCATCCGCGAAAGTCATAGCCGCACAACAAGGGATATATAGCCGAGTCTCGTCCTCATCTGAAGTTGTGCGTTCTTTCTCATTTTCTGGTAAGAAGAATTCCTTTGGAAAGAACTCTTGCAAAGTCACAGGTTTAGGAACCGGATTTCTAAGAGATTTCTTTGAAAGGCCACTACTCGGCTTAGAGTCTCTGTTTGACTTGATGCGATGAACGTACTTAGCTAGATGTGGTTTCCGTGATGGCAACACATGAAATTTGTCAACGCATCTCCTTTGTCTATGCCGAAGTGTCACGAGAATCCATTCCCCCTCATCCTCTATAGCGGAATCTTCACTACATATGACTTCTTCCTCAGAAAACAAAGCCTTTATCAATTGAGGTTCCAGACTTCCAAATTGAAATGCGGACATTGTTTTCATAGTTGCGGGGAGATCTTTTCGCGTATTCCATGCGGGACATATGTTGCTTGAGAGTGGAACGACACTTGCAACATTTGAGTTGACAACATCTTCAGTGTCTATTATTATTTTGCCATCTCTTGCAAGTCCCATGATCTTTTCCTTAACCACGAAACACTTCTCTATGGGATGACCAACCACTCGATGATATTTACAATACTTTGGATCGTCCATTTTTTCCACCTCATCTGGGCGCTTTGGCTCCGGCAACTCAATTAATTTTCTTGTTAGCAGCTCATCAAAGATGTTGCGACGTCGGAGTCTGGAAATGGGTACTCTTTCTCTTGCATTTCTTTCAACGTAGGTCGACGCCTATCACTTGCCATTCGTTGCTCCCCAGTTTTCTCGTTCTTATCCTTAGAAAGGATTTTCTCACCAATTGTTTTAATTGCCATCGATTCCTTTGTGGAGGGTCTACTGAACTTATCGTTTCTCTTAAAATCTTTCTTTTCTCCCTTTTGACCATCCATTGGGGAGGTACTCTTATGATTCGCAATGCTCAACTCCATATCATGGGCACGGGTAGCCAATTCTTCAAAATTCCGGGGCTTAATTCCTTGTAAAATGTAGAGAAGTCCCCAATGCATTCCTTGGACGCACATTTCGATTGCCGACACTTCTGACAGCTTATCCTTGCAATTCAGACTCAGCGCACGCCAACGGTTAATGTAGTCAACAACTGGTTCATCTTTCCATTGTTTTGCATTAGTAAGTTCTATCATGCTGACCGTACGCCGGGTGCTGTACGTAGAAGCGGTTCAAAAACTCATATTCCATCTCTAGGTCAACGTACCAATCAAAAGCATTGCCTTTAAGTGATCTCACGAATTTCTTCACCAAGAGATCCCCGTATGTTCCTGCATTGTTGCAGGTTTCTATGAAATGGACAATATGTTGCTTCGGATTGCCCTTCCCGTCGAACTGTTGGAGTTTTGGGGGTTGATATCCCATCGGCATTCTCAATGCATCAACCCTCTTGGTGTATGGCTTTGAATACATGAGCGAACCTTGAGATGTTCCGCCATATTGTGCTTTAATAGTGTTAGCAATCATTTCTTGCAATTGTTGGACACAGAGTGTGGCAACAGACGTTGCGGAGTGAGAGGTTTTTTTCATGAGATCATGGACGGCTTCCGTTTCTTTTTCTTTTTCAATGCGACGGGAAGAAGATTCATTATGAGGGCTTTATTCCCCAACATTCGTTTGCTCTAACTTGTCCATTAATTGAGCAATTTGCAAGTCCTTGTCCTCAACTATTTTTTGAAGATTAGCTACTGTTTGGGACATTTGAGCCAATTGTTCATCCACTGTAGTCGCATCGACCACCATAGCAGGTAGAGTGGTAAAGGCATGAGACTTGTAATCAATCTCTGTCAGACTTGATGAATTAGACCCATCGGACGAAGAACCCAAGATTTTGCCTCCGGCAGATGATTGATTAACATTGACCTCAATGTCAGTAATCTTTTGAAGCAAATGATTTTGATTCCTCTTTGGAGCCATCGGATAAAACGTAATTTCAACTTGACGCAGGAGAAAGAGATGAGAGGTAGAGATGTCCCACTGGGCGTGCCAATTTGTAAACACGTATTTCGAGCTTATAAATAAATAAACCGGAAATAAGGTACAAAATAGAGTTTTATTGATTTAACTAAAAAATTGGGTTACAATCTCTATTTAAAGTCCCCTGATTCTTTTCCTCGAGAGTGGTAATCTTGGAATTTTAATATCCGAGGTGTAATCGCCTTTTGATCTCCTCCAAATATTAATTAGTAAATTAATAACGTTAATTCGAGGGTTTCGTAACTTATCCTCGAATCAAACGTTAAAGCTTTAAACAACGTGCAACGAACACCTTTGTAAGATTTGATGGAATTAATGCTTTCGATTTCTTCCGTCAGGGGTTTGTACTTCAATAACATTAATTCGAGAATTTTGCGTATAATCTCGAATTAAAAATATATTTATTGAAGAACGTGTAACAAACTTCTTAGTGTGCTCCGGTGGATTTTAATACTTGATCCTCCGAATGTGTACTTTCGGATTTCAATAACGTTAATTCGAGGGTTTTATACCGTAATCCCGAATTAAGCGCTATGATTCGTATATTTCCACGACGAACGCCTTGAATGTTGCCTAGAACACCGTAGAACTTTTATGAATTCGTAGAGAGCATTTGTATATTCTCTCTTGTAATTCTTGAACTCCTCGTGATTGTCTTCTTCTTAAGCTTCTACACATGACCCCTATTTATACCTGTAGGGTGAAGACTTTTCCATAATTACTTGACGAGGTGGCAAATTATGATTGGCCCTTCATGATTTGATTAGTATTAATTCCATCAATAAAGATATAGTTATTAATACGAAATATATATTTATTTCTTTCTATAATAACCTAGATATGATTTTGGTTACCAAAAGAAATAAAACATAGAAATATAAATTTAATTACGAGTTAATTAACTCCTTAAGGGTAAATCAATACTTTTTTGACACATTATACATATACGTGCCATCATTTTTTTTATATTTTTTTATATGTCTACACGCACTACACCGAAAACACACACTAAACCGAAAACACACATTAAAATCATAACACACACTATACCGAAAACACACATTAAAAACAAATCACATACTAAAAACAAAACACTCACTACAAAAAAAGACACACTAAAAATAAAACACACTACACCGTGAAAACGCACTAAAAATGAAACACACACTACACAAAAAACACACACTAAAAAAACCCACTACACCAAAATCACACACTACACTGAAAACACAAAAAAAAAAGAGAGGGTAAAATACACTTTGCACCCCTGTACTATGAAAAAGGTCGCATTCACCCCCTATAGTATCGAAAACTACAAACAACCCCCTGCTGTTAACCATTCCGCTAGTCAAAGCTGATGTGGCAAATTTACCACATTTTCTCGAATTTCTGGACAATTTTACCCCTTTTAGCCTACTATTCCATACAAAGAAAACCATTATTATACAAATCTCATAAATATTATGAAAAAATTAAAATTCAGTTCACATACTCAAAAAATTATCAAAAACCATTTTCAATTATAATTATGAATTAAATCTTTCAAAAAATTGGCAAATATAGTTAAAACAAATAAAATATTTCATTTATGGAAATTCCGCAAAATATTAAATACGAAATTATATAAACAATAATAAGTTTGTAAAATTACGAAAAGAAATTCGTGTGAAAGTTCGAAAAAATATTTTAAATTTCTTATATTTTCTTCATGTTTATAATGTTCTAAATATCCTCTCAAAAAAATGTTCTAAAAAAAAAAGAAATTGTACCCAGTAAACAAATCAATTGATTATCCTCCTCAATATGAATCAACAAAGGGACATCAATATTGCATAAATATTAGCAAACTGAAAACAAATCAAGGAAAATCATTCACCAAAACCAACAAAAAACATAAATTGAGTCGACCCTTGGTTGCACCGAGCCGTCATCTCGAAACAACGAGCTGTTACCTTTCTTACAATTACTACTCATTCTCAGATTTTTTACAACCACCATTTGTGCCGCCATTTGCCGACGTCACTCCGCGCCGTCGCACTGCTCGCGGTTAGTGATGGTTGTGGGGATGGATCGACTGGAGGAGAAAGAAGGGTAAGACTGGTGAGTGGAGGGTAAGACGAAGTGAGTGAGTGGGAAGGCGGCGGCGGAGATGGTGGTGCTAGTGGTGGCGGCGGAGGGGATGGGGAAGAAGAATGGCCGCTGACATCAGTGAAGATAGGGAAAAATATTGGTAGGCTATTCTAGCAAAGGGAGAGGGTACAAACGTAAATGCACGTTTATTTATATAGGTGTGGATTTCTTGACCATTGACTGTTAAAAGTAAGGGGTTGTTTGTAGTTGTCGATACTATAGGGGGGTGAATGCGACCTTTTCCATAGTACAGGGGTGCAAAATGTATTTTACCAAAAAAAAAATACACACAATACACCAAAAATACACACTAAAAAACACTATACCAAAAAAACATACTAAAAACAAAACACACATTTCACTGAAAGTACACACTTGCCTTTTAGGATAAATCATTCCTTCCAAAAGGTCGAGTGGTTTCGACTAAAGTGTTCGTTCAGTCACAATTTTTATATATATATATATATATATATATATATATATATATATATATATATATATATATATATATATATATATATCCGCAATCGAATTTATTTATTAATTAAAAGTATTTTAGTGAAGAATCATGAGATGGTGAGAGCTCAGAATACAGAGTGGCTATTGCTCCGGCGAAGTACGCTTTTGCTTGTGGCCTTTTAATCTGAGAGTTACATACAAGACAAATAAATCATCAGCAGTTTTCATTAAGTATTTAATTTTGAAACAAAAATAAATTAATTAATTATATATTTTATAAATTAAAAAACACAATTTGTGCTAACTAGCCTTTAATGTTGGAGTGAGCAATCCATTGTCTAGGGTAAAAGGTTGATGCTCAAGTGTAACAGCTTTTGCAAATTCAAAACCCTAACTGAAAACATTAGTATAAATCAAAGATTAATGTGGTAATTATTAATTAATATAACATAATATTGCTCCTAAATATATGTTTATTTATTTAAATTTACTATAATTTTTACCTGAGCTTCCCTTGCGACGGTATCCATGTCAGCAAGGACAGCAACCCTCGCACGGTGGTCCCCACATAGTTCTTTCACATCCAAGTGTAACAACAAATTCTTATCTGCGATTTAGACAAACAAGAAAAACTTGCACAAAAATAATTTATTGAATTAAAATAAGATATTGCGGGTTACAAACTCTAATTTAATCCTCTGATTCTTCTCTCAAGAATAATATGCGTTTAACTTTGAATTTCGGAGACGGGTCGTTGACTTGATCTTCTCCGGATTTGATTTGGATTTGAATAACGTCTTCCGAGGGTCTTGCGACTTGAATCTCGGGTCGAACGTTGAACTTTGACGGATTTTGACTTGAAGATCTTGGAGTTCTTGATGGATTTGGCCCTTCAATCTTCCTTCGATCTTGATTTGATGTTA
Source organism: Erythranthe guttata (assembly GCF_000504015.1). Next base: position 209,860 of record NW_012192892.1, read on the forward strand.
ATAACGTTAATTCGAGGGTTTAGCACTGTAATCTCGAATTAAACGCTTTAACGCCTTGATTTGATGAAGAACACCTTTGATTTGATGAAGAACGCCTTGAATTTGATGAAGAACGACTTGAATATTGTAGAGAGAATTTTCTCCTACGGTTTTCTTCTTCTTGACTTGTGTTTTGAATTGTGTAGAGAGGGTCCCTATTTATAGTGGTAGAATAAGAGTCCTACTTAAAGTCTACTTGATGACGTGGCGCGATTTGATTGGCTCTCTTTAAATTGATATTTATCTCTTATAACTTGGAAGAGAAGAAATAATCCTATTGGCCAATAATTAATTGATAATTATCTCCATAATTTATTTTGTAAGATAAATTATAATTTAATTTAGACACAATTTAATTGGCTAATTTAATTAACCAATTAATTAATTTTATGCGTCTACAAATGCCCCCTCGAGACTTGTTCACGGACAATGCATCTTGGAGTGGATGAGTCTCGATAATTACTCAACTTCAATTGCAGCTTGATCTAACAAAGCACATATATCTTTTGAAATCATTTTGAAATCATGACTGAACTTAGAGAGATTCTAAGTTGTCTACGTACCCTATAAAGGGATCAAGTCATAACGTAGTTCAAAATATATCCTTTTGAGGGATGTCGTGCACAGTTTATACTCATGTGGACAAGGAGAAACATTTGCAGTTTAAGCTCGTACTGAAGGAGCATTTGACTTGAATTTATTGATAGTTTATGCTCGTATCAAGGAGGCTTGACTTGATTTGGACATATAGATAGTTTATGCTCGTATCGAGGAGCCTTGACTTGATTTGGATATGTAGATAGTTTATGCTCGTATCATGGAGCCTTGACTTGATTTGAATATGTAGATAGTTTATGCTCGTATCAAGGAGCCTTGATTTGACTTGGATATGTAGATAGTTTATGCTCGTATCAAGGAGCCTTGACTTGACTTGGATATATCGATAGTTTATGCTCGTATCAAGGAGCCTTGACTTTATTTGGATAAATAGATAGTTTATGCTCGTATCGAGGAGCCTTAACTTGATTTGGATATGTAGATAGTTTATGCTCGTATCAAAGAGCCTTGATTTGATTTGGATATATAGATAGTTTATGCTCATATCGAGGAGCCTTAACTTGATTTGAACTCGTAGACCTTTTAAACTCGTGTCAAGGAGTGCTTCATTTGATTTGGACATGTAGACCTTTTAAACTCGTGTCAAGGAGTGTTTAATTTGATTTGGACATGTAGACCTTTTAAACTCGTGTCAAGGAGTACTTCACTTTATTTGGACATGTAGACCTTTTAAACTCGTGTCAAGGAGTGCTTCACTGGAGTTGGACATGTAGACCTTTTAAACTCGTGTCAATGAGTGCTTCACTTGATTTGGACATGTAGACCTTTTAAACTCGTGTCAAGGAGTATTTCACTTGATTTGGACATGTAGACCTTTTAAACTCGTGTCAAGGAGTGCTTGATTTGGACATGTAGACCTTTTAAACTCGTGTCAAGGAGTGCTTCACTTGATTTGAACTTGTAGACCTTTTAAACTCGTGTCAAGGAGTGTTTCATTTGATTTGGACTTGTAGACCTTTTAAACTCGTGTCAAGGAGTGTTTCATTTTATTTGACTTATCATATTGCATAGGGTGTTGCTTCTTCAAAAGACTTGCCCCCATCCTCATGATTTTCTTGTTCTTCTTCAAGATGCACTTCTTTGAGCCGGTACGGCTTTTGAAATGGTGATTCTTCAATTTGATTTGCAAGTATGCTCAACTCCATATCATGTGCTCGAGTGGCCAACTCTTCAAAACTTTTAGGTTGAATTACTTGAAGGATATATCGGAGTCCCCATTGCATTCCTTGGATGCACAGTTCAATAGCTGATGTCTCAGACAGTCGATCCTTGCAATTGAGACTCAAATTTCTCCAACGTTTGATGTAGTCGATGACAGGTTCATTCTTCCATTGGCGGGAATTGGTGAGCTCAATCATGCTGACTGTTCTTCGAGTGCTGTAAAAGCGGTTGAGAAATTCTTCCTCTAAGTGCTTCCAACTATCGATGGAGTTTGCCCCCAAATCAATGTACCAATCAAACGCGTTGTCTTTGAGCGAGCGGACGAATTGCTTGACGAGGTGATCTCCGTACGTCCCGGCATCATTGCAAGTCTCGACGAAGTGTGCCACATGTTGCTTGGGGTTGCCTTTGCCGTCAAATTGTTGAAACTTTGGAGGTATATAGCCCATTGGCATCCTTAGATCATCAATCCTTTGCGTGTATGGCTTGACATAGGTTGATGGAAACTTCGAGCTTCCTTCCAACTTGTCTTTGATGGTTCCACCGATCAGCGTCATCACTTGATCTACATGAATCATCCCTTGTGGAGAAACTTGAAGTTCTTGAGCTGGAGCCTTCTCGTTTTCAACTGGTTGTTGCTTTGTGGATGTCTCGACTTCGTCTTGAACCTCTATCTGATTCTCCACATGACTAGCATCGGCTTTGTTCATCTTCTCTATCAACTTGGCAATTTGAGAATCTCGTTGTTGAACATGCTTTGCGAGTCCCTCAATGGCCTTTGTCAAACTTGCAATTTGCTCCTCCATGGTTGTAGCGTTTGTTGTCATGACGGATGCCGCCTCTGAGTAGCTTGATGTTGAACGAGGCGTGGGCTGTGAAATCTCTCGTTTTGAACCTTCCACGTCTGCGCTTGTGTTGACAAGAGGTGGTAAGCCTTTCTGAATGGTTTGAGCCGTCGAGTTAGTCTCGGAGGATGCTTGCAGCTTCTTAGCCATACTCCTTGTACCTAAGCCCAAACTTGATGAATCCGAATAAGCAATCTTCATTGTGAACGTAGAGCAGTCACTGCAACACTTCGAGGATCTTCGAGAGAGAGAAGAGATGAGAGGTAGAGATGTCCCACCGGGCGTGCCAAAATTTGTAACAACAAATTCTTATCTGCGATTTAGACAAACAAGAAAAACTTGCACAAAAATAATTTATTGAATTAAAATAAGATATTGCGGGTTACAAACTCTAATTTAATCCTCTGATTCTTCTCTCAAGAATAATATGCGTTTAACTTTGAATTTCGGAGACGGGTCGTTGACTTGATCTTCTCCGGATTTGATTTGGATTTGAATAACGTCTTCCGAGGGTCTTGCGACTTGAATCTCGGGTCGAACGTTGAACTTTGACGGATTTTGACTTGAAGATCTTGGAGTTCTTGATGGATTTGGCCCTTCAATCTTCCTTCGATCTTGATTTGATGTTAATAACGTTAATTCGAGGGTTTAGCACCGTAATCTCGAATTAAACGCTTTAACGCCTTGATTTGATGAAGAACACCTTTGATTTGATGAAGAACGCCTTGAATTTGATGAAGAACGACTTGAATATTGTAGAGAGAATTTTCTCCTACGGTTTTCTTCTTCTTGACTTGTGTTTTGAATTGTGTAGAGAGGGTCCCTATTTATAGTGGTAGAATAAGAGTCCTACTTAAAGTCTACTTGATGACGTGGCGCGATTTGATTGGCTCTCTTTAAATTGATATTTATCTCTTATAACTTGGAAGAGAAGAAATAATCCTATTGGCCAATAATTAATTGATAATTATCTCCATAATTTATTTTGTAAGATAAATTATAATTTAATTTAGACACAATTTAATTGGCTAATTTAATTAACCAATTAATTAATTTTATGCGTCTACACCACGTACTAAAAAAAAAAAAAAGTGTAAAAAATGATTGAAGCTATAAAGAGAAAATTTGATACAAGAAAACATGTACAAATATATAATTTAGGGAAAATTACTGCGAACCCCCAAGGTAAGATCAAATTACGAAAACCCCTTCATGCTTGTGTAATTATAAGTGCCCCTCAACTCTTACATGTCTACCTTTACGGCCTCAAATTTACGTGTTTTTTTCATGAGTAATTACGTAGTTGAGGAGCTTGCTGTAATTATTCAAACAATAAGGGTTTTTTCGTAATTTGGCATTATATCGGGTGTGACTGTAATTTTGCCCTATAATTTAATTTTTCAATATAATGAACAAAGCCGCATATTAATATTGTTTGATAAGATATGAAGCTCGACTCCAATTAGTTGAGATGCATTAGAACAAAACTAATAGAACAGCTCGATTTATATTCGCTTCAACTACGACAAATTTTAAGGTTCGATCGAAAATTTAAATAACTTTGAACAATCATATAGTATATACCTTGATGCCTTGTGTTGCAGCATATTCTTTTAGTACATCATGGTCCACTACAACAATGGCAACTAGAGCAGAGTTCAAGCTATCACCTAGCACCAACAAAAATCACATTTAATGTAAGAAATCTAAAAAAAAGATAAAAATAAATAAATAAATAATAATAATAATAATTATTATTATTATTATATTTCCTATTTTTCTCACCATATATAAAACATTGAGCAACAAATTTACATTTAGCATACACATTTTCAATCTTCTCCGGGGCGATGTACTCTCCGTGTGCCAGCTTGAAAATATTCTTTTTTCTGTCGAAAATCGGAGAGATATAAAACGTTCATTAATCGCACTCTTAATCCATTTTAGACTTCAAGAATTTAATCGTCGTCTAATTTTGTAATTAACCTGTCAATTATCTTCAGTTGACCTCCAGGTAACCACAAACCGATATCTCCGGTGTGAAGCCATCCGTCTTCATCGACCACTTCTCTCCTAATTATATAATCACATCAGCATACACAAATTTCATTTAAAAAAAATAATTCATTCTTAATAATAAGTAAATAAATAGCATGTATATATATATATATATATATATATATACACACACACACACACACACGTACGTTTGCGTTTCATCTTTATAGTAGCCCTGGAAGACAATCGGGCCTCTAGTGCAAATCTCACCGCGAGGATATGGTTGATCATCGTACGTATATTTCATTTCCGGAACATCCACAAGCTTCACTTCTGTTACATTAAGTAAAAAATAAAAAAATTAGATGAATAATGCAAATTAAAATAAATAAGAAAAAAGTGTGACTACTAATCACTACTAACCACAAGAAGGAATTGGAGAACCAACATGACCAATTAGATTGTCGGATTCATCCATGCAAGTTATTGCGCCGGAAGCTTCCGTCATTCCATACCCTTCGACAACTTTGCAGCCAAAGCACCTAAAACAACAAATCTCTAAATAATATTAAAATACTAGGTTTTTCGATGCTGGCTCTGCCACTGGTCGAACCGAATGATTGGTTTTACGGTTGGCCAAGTAAACTTACTAAGATATGTCTAATTTTTCATGTTCTTGATATGTGCTTAATCGTAGTATGAATTAACTATTAATCATAACAATAGCTATGCCTAGTCGAAAACTTACACGCGAAGAAAGTCCATAACATCGGGAGACAAGGGTGAGGCGCCCGAAATCATGCAACGAACTCTGCCTCCGAGCTTTTCCTTTAGTTTATTGAACACTAACATGTCCCATATTATCGATGATTTTTCATCTGAAATTAAATAATCAACTTATTTTTTTTCTAATATGTTTATTAAAAAAAAGAAAAAAAAAGAGTTATATAGTTACCGTTAGATATCGCTTGCTTCTTAGCTTTGTAAGCGGCATTAAATAACATCTTCTTAATAAATCCACACATCTTCACCGAATTCATTACGCTGCAGCCTCAGGCAAAAGCATTACATATACAATTAACCGATTTTTTGTCGCATGAATTCAATAAAAGTTTCTATATTTTGGAAAAACGAACAAACACATTGTGAAAATCGATTTTTTTTTTCTTTTCTAATACCCGTGATATATCCTGTTGTATAAACGTGGAACACTACAGAAGATTGTCGGTTTTAGAGCAGCCACATCCTCCAACAATTTCGTATTATCCTAATAATTATATAAAGGCGAAAATTTATTCAAAATATTCATACCATTGTTTCTTGATCAAGGATCAAATATTTTATAATCTAACGAAAAATAAATTAATATACGAATATCGAGCGGTACATACTCCTTGATAAAATCCAGATGCTCCTCCACAGTAAACCAGCATGATTTGGTTAATACGCTCGTAAACGTGGGCCAGAGGAAGATACGATATATGACTGCATGCAATAATATTATTGAGCTCAAAGTAAAATGTTATACGAAACAAATAAAAAATATTTAATTCTGTGTAAATTGTTATATAATTAATTATATCCGACTCACACATCAGAAGGATAAAGCTTGAGAAACAGACTCGAACCAGCAGTGCTGGCAATGAAATTTCCATGAGATAGTACAACACCCTTAAATAAAATTAAACAAAATTGTTAATAAAGGGATTGAAAAATTTAAAATAAAAAAAAAATTAAAATATATACCTTTGGTGTACCGGTTGTACCGCTTGGTGTAGCAAATAGTAGCGATGTCATCGGGCGTGGGAGGGGAAAAGGGCTGAAGGCTTTTTAGACCCTGAAGATTTTGTTTTTACTTTGTATGTTAAGTTTATTAAAACAAGAACTTATATTATGATTTATTTAATTTTTTTATTAATAATAATAATTATTATTATTCTGAATGAAATTTGCATATAAAAGGGCAAATGGAGTAAGTTTACTTCATGGTACAGCTCGGAATATGAGACGATTTGAACTCCGTTTGTCGATGGATTAAGTGATGAGGCCTTTTGAACATCTATTCTTCCAACAACCTATTACAAGAAATTGAAATAGTTTGTTTTTTTTTAAATCTTTTACTACAAAATTATTAAAAAAAAAAAAGAAAAAAAAAAAAAGAAAACGAGATTTCTCTGAAGTTGCTTACGACGATCAGATGTACTGATGGAGTCTCGGACAAGAAGCTCAGAAGCTGCTCATTTTCAAGTGCAAAACAGTTAAGAAGTTCATCAATTTCAACTTCTTTCAAAAAATTATTAAAAAAAAAATAAAGGAATGAAGCTGTTTTGCATATTTTCCAACTTTACCCTTGTTAATCCTAAACTCTCTCTTAGCACCTCACTAACGAATGAATCACTGCAAGGGTATTTTAGTCTAAATATATAGTTTTTCCTAAAATTTTGCAAATACCTTAAACAGATGGAGTAATAGCATTGTAATAATTCATGTAGTAAAATAAAATTTAAAAAAATGAGCTCACGGTATCCAACGTTTCCGAGGCGCAAACTATAGCTTGCGCAGACACATGATTCACGATGTATTTGACAGATTCTGGACCTGCAAGAAGATTGAAATAAAACGAAAAAAAAAAAAAGTATTTTCGAGGCTTAGCTATTTTGTGAATATTATCACAAATTCGAAATGATAATCGATATCACAACTTACCTAAAGTATCATATAAGGGAACTGAAATTAAAGAATAGGCAGAGCAAGCATGGTCAACTATTACCCATTCTGGCTTGTTGACTAAGAAGAGCCCAACACAGGATCCCTTTGGTACATAAAAAATTAAACATATATAAAATTCGAATAAAACGGTAATATCAAATGTTTTTTTTCCAGAAAAAAAAAGAAAAAGAAATTATTTGTACTAATTGAGCTTGCCTTTGTTATGCCGTGTTTAATTAGACCCGAACCGATGGCTGATCGTGACTTATCTGCTTCTCCATATGTCATCCACTTATATGATCTGTAGATCGAAAATCGAAACTAAATAAATAAGGGATTTTTTTAAATAATTGAAATTGTAAATAATCTTGTAATAAAAACTTACTCTCCTATTGTTCCATCGTGTAGTACTCGTGTTCCTAAGTATTTGTTATCTCGAAAAATGTCAGCTGCACGCCTATGCTCGTGACGAAAGAAAAAAAAAGAAGAGCAGACTCTCAATGAATTATACTTATTAGTTTAAAGAAAATTTAATTATTGATTTTTTTTTTTTTGCTTACACAAAATTATCATGCAAGGTGGAAATCTCGGGATAATCGACAAATCTGCTGATAAGTCTCGAAGGAGAACGTCGACTTCTGAAAGACAAATAGTATAGGCTTAATTGCGGCTATAGGAAATATATTAAAAATGTCGAATTGGAATTATTGGTTATAATAAACAGAGAAAATCGGACCTGCGTACGTGACATATTCCGGTCTCGAGTTTTTCCTGGAGCACTACACTGTACCCTTGCTCTCCAGCCGGGGCAGCGGCGTACGGGCGAAGAAGCGGCGGTTGATCACCGGAATTCGGAACGAGATGATTTTGAACTGCGTTAATGTGTCGTTCAGCTTTTACATCCATGGTTTTCGATATACTATGTTTTAAAACATATATTTTCTGACAATGTAAGAAGATTTTTACTCAGTGATTAACATTTTAAAAAATAATTGAGTCTTAAAACACATGTACAATATTAATTAATCTGGCAGACCTATAGTCTTCTACACTTAAAATTCAATGGTACCATTTTTCTTGGACCTAATTAGTGTATTAATTAATTAATTTTACTAATTGCATTTCTTTAAATAGATTAAAAACATAGGCTCATTTAATTTGCTGCCACAGGAAATTAAAAAGGTCACAGCCAATTAGGCGCCTACCTCCCTCCATCTTTAACCCTCGGCCTCAGATAACACTCTATATATATGATATACGCTATCTTCTTGCTTAGCCAGCTCGAGATCGACGAGCATGTCGTCCAGCTGTACATGCGTGTATACCGTACGAAGGTTGATAGATTTGACTGTCGAAAATGGCTCGAATCAATGCGGCGATAGCCTTTTCTCACTCTGTACTTGTTGTTTATACACGATTTCTTCTTCGGGCTCGTCTTCTACTTCAGCTTGGAGCTGCCGAGCAAACTGTTGGAATTTGTAATTGAATAAAATAATTAGGGTATTTCAAATAGGTGCATGTTTGGAATGAATGGGTTTCTTTCCAAACAACATCTATTTATGAAATAACTCTTTTCAAAACAACATATCCCTTCACAAAAGGACTCTTAAATTACTATAAATAAGACAAAACCTGATCAGTTTTGCACAAGAGATAATAAGACGTTTGTGAATATCTTCTTAAAACTCTTCTGTCAAAATTTCGTTCCTACGTTTCTAGTTCGCCTTGGGCTTCGAATATTGTGCAAATATCGAAGTATCCGACTGTTGTATCTTGGGAGACTACCGGGAGTGACTGTTGCACCGTAGACAGCCCGAAAATATTATCTTAAGGACATTGCTTTTGCAAGCCTCAGTCGATTTTTCATTCTTCATATTTCCGGTTAATTTCTACTTCCAAATAAGTGTAATTCTTATTCAACTATTTACGCAGATTGTTATATTTATACCAGCAATCTTAAGACAATTTTATTTTTTGGGTTTTTGAACTTTCTGCATAAAATTATAATGGCTTTCTCGAAAACTTTTGTTAAAATCTCTGTTTTTCATAATCTGCGTGATTATCATTATGGGTTAAAAGTTTCCAAATAATTTATTGGGTTTACAAGTGTCTATTCGTAGATATGAATAATATTAGTTTCTATGTTTTAACATCTGCGTGAATGCCTGTGTCTCTGAACATTTTTTGCAAACAAAAATTATGTTTTATATTACGATTTATATATAGGGAGATATATGTATTAATTGTTTAATACATCTAGGAGTTATAATCATTATATTGCGTAAATTTGCGTGTTAATATCTGCAGACAAAAAAATCAATAGTGTTAGTGGCTGATTTCAAAAACCTGCATATTAATTATAGAGTAAAAAGCAGTTTGCCCCCTAAATTAATGACCGTTTTGCACTTTGCCCCCCAAACAAAAAAAATTTGCACGTTTTTACCTAAACTCGTTAATTCCTTGCACGATGCCCCCAGAACTAAATTTTCCGGCAATTTTGACCGGAATGCTAAAACATGTGCATTGCACGTGAGATTTGGAGGGATAAATTTGTCCATTCATATACATCCTATATATTGAATATAAATTTATCATTTAAATGAATTAAATAAATAAATAAGCAAAAAAACAAAAAGAAAAAAAGAAAAGAAAAAGCGCTGTAACGCACTACCATCCCAACCCATCTCCAAGCCCAGCCAAGAGAAATCCCAACTCAATTGAGAGGATTGCAGCTGCGATTGTAAAGACGGCGACGATGGAGGTGGAGCAAATCTCCTACAGGTCAATCTCCGCCGCCATAGATCGGAGACTGATCAAGGATAACGACGGTGCCGCCGGCGGCGGCGGCTCCCGTACGACCATCATCAAGAAACAATTCTATAGATTCTTACTATGGCAGGTTCTCCAATCACCCTTCTCTATTTTTCCTCTCAAAAACCCTCTTCCTTTTCCCCTTTTACCACCGTTTTCCTTTCCTCTATCTTCTCCGTTTTCCTCTTGTTCGTTTCTTCCCCACACCCGCTGCCGTATGCTTCCGCTTTCCAAATATCACTTTCCTGTATTAGCTTGATTGTGTCTGGAGGTGAGCAGAATTTGTTGAGAAAGAGGGTCGGAGGCGGTGGTTTGTTTGTGTTGGGCCTTTAATGCTTATTTTTATGTTAATTCGACTTCGAATTTGGTTGTTGTTGGTGAATTTGTGATTTAAGGTTTTTCTGATCGGTTTGTTGCAACGTACGGTATTTCCTATTGTTCCAGGGGAGAATGCTTCTCGATGAAAATTTTGGGGGATTTCGATAAATTTTTGGGGCTTGTTTTGATGTAGTGAAACCTTGGGTGTGTCTTTAATGGCTTGATTTTGTCGGCGAGCAACGAGTTTCTCTCCAATTGGCGACTGAAATCGAAGGTGAGACCGGCGTCGTTGAGTTCTTGCTCAATGTTCGCTTTAATTGGATGAGGTGGCAAAGCTTATTGATGCTTTGGATGTTCTTGGTTAATCCCTTCCCTGCGCCGCCGTGAAAGTGGTGGTAGAAGGCAGGGATACGGGTGGAGATGGAGGAGGCTATGACGAGTTTCTTCGATGAATTTTTTCGACCCATTTTCGGCCCATCAGTGGCTAAGAGTTTTCTTCAAGATCTTGTAGGTCATGATTAGAACCAGAGAGCTGGGGGAGAAGACTAGTTGGGGAAGAAGACCAAAATAGAAGATAATAAAAAATTGAAATGGAATATAATAAAAAATTGAAGTCAGACAATAATTAAAGTAAAAGGACAAATTTACCCTTCCAAATCCCACATGAATGGCACGTGCGTGAGATTCTGGTGACATTTGCCGGAAAATATCACTTTTAGGGCACCGTGCAACAAAAAAACGAGTTTAGGTAAGAACGTGCAAAAAAAAATTGTTTAGGGGGCAAAGTGCAAAATGGGTCATAATTTAGGGGGCAAACTGCTTTTTACTCTTAATTATATGCAATTGGTTTAAAAATATGGGCATATTACAAATAAGCCCATCAGTGGGAACTTATTCATAAAGAGATCCAGACAATATTCTCCTTTACCAATAAGTCCACACATGGTCCAGATTTATGTAAAGGACTAAAATAACCCCTCTTACTTTTATATGCTCCAATTTCATCCTTAACTTAATTTAACTTCAATTTGACCCCAAATTTCACAAATTATTCAATTTTGACCCAAAACTTTTTTTTTTTCACAAATTTTTTTTTTCAAAAACTTTTTTTTTTCCGCCGGATTCCGGCGTTGACTTTTTTTTTTTTTTTTTTTTTTTTTTTTTTTTTTCTTCCGGATTTTTTTTTTCCGGATTCCGGCGTTGACCGGCGGTCAACGCCGGTTTCCGGCGTTGATTAAAAATTTTTTTTTTTTTTTTTTTTTTTTTTCTTCCGGATTTTTTTTCCGGATTCCGGCGTTGACCGGCGGTAAACACCGGTCTCCGGCGTTGACTTTTTTTTATTTTTTTTATTTTATTTTTTTTTTAATTTTTTTTTTCTGTAACTTTTTTTTCCGTTTAAACAACAATATTGCTTTGAATGACAGTAATATTAACTATATTACTGTTAAACACAGTAAAAATAACGAAACTATAGTTTAACACAGTGATATTGCTATATTAATCTCTAGCACATTAATATTAACACAACAAAATTCATTATTATTGTATAATAAAGTAATATTACTATGTTGTCCGTTCAACAAATGTAAACAAAATAAAAAAAACCAAAAGAATTAATATTACTGTGAGTGACAGTAATATTACTATAGCAACAGTAATATTACAATAGTAGACAGTAATATTATTACGTTACTCCGTGAATAACTCAAACAAACAAAATATCCAAACAAAAGAATAATATTGATGTGGTTGACATGAATATTACTATAACAAACAGTAATATTACCGTCAACCACAGTAATATTATTGTGTTTACAGTAATATTACAATAATAGACAGTAATATTAATACAAACACCACAAAAAAATAATAATATTGATGTTGTTGACAGTAATATTATTGTGTTTACAGTTATTTTACTGTCAACGACAGTAATATAATTACGTTGACTTGTCAACAAATAAAAAAAAATAAAAAAAAATAATAATAAATAAAAAAATATAATATTGCATTAATTTACTGTCAACGGCAACACAATTACATAAATGTAATGTCAACGGCAGTACAATTACGTTAATTAACAATCATTGACAGTATAATTACGTTAATTTACTGTCAGTGACAGCACAATTACGGTCAACGTTTAGCGGCGGACGTGGAAAAACAAAACAAACCAAACAAAACAAAACAAAAAACTTAAAAAAACCCTAAAAAAAGAGACCGCCGGAAACCGGCGAAAAAATCCTGAAGAAAAGAAAAGAAAAAAAAACGGAAAAAAAAAAAAAAAAAAAAGTCAACGCCGGAGACCGGCGTTGACCACCGGTCAACGCCGGAATCCGGCGGCAAAAAAAAAGTTTTTGAAAAAAAAAATATTTTTGGGTCAAAATTTAATAATTTGTGAAATTTGGGGTCAAATTGAGATTAAATTAAGTTAAGGATGAAATTGGAGCATATTAAATTATACTCCAAAAAAAAGTCAAAATTGAATTTTTGTGGTCAAAATTGAACTTTTATGGACAAAATTGATTAATTTGGATTACAATTAAGAATTGGGTATAAATGGTTGAGGGTAATATTGGGATATACATGAATGTTTCCTTTAGTTATAATAAATATTAAAGGGATGGGCTTATTGGTAAAAGAGATATGTCCCCTAAACCTAGAATAATAAACATGTTTGGTTGGGGACTTTTGCATAAAAATCCCTAAAAATATATATATATATATAATAATAACTAACTATTCGTTTAAGTTAATAATTTATTAATTCTTGTGTTAATCTGCGAAGATATTTTTTTCCAAAATAAAAATGACGTGCATAAATCTGTTTATGTCCTTTGTGTAAAGGTGTGATGTTCTAACAATAGATTACATTTTTTTTATTTGAATTTAAATATATTTGTTTAAATAGTTATATATAAACATTTTTATGGAGAGTCATTTCTCATTTGTGTTGATGTATGTTAAATGTATTGGGATTATGAGGAAAAGACCTTTATTCCATCGGATATCATGTGTTAACACTTTTCAAATATTGAAGTTTATTCTTCTAAAAGATGCGTTTGGTTCAAATATTGTAAAGAGTTTGGTTTAAACTGTGAGTTTAACCATATTATTTATTTATTATACCGTGTAGTTTATCTTTCAATCTACTGTGTCAACAAAATTGGCGTGACATAATCTTCAAAAGATTTGGGAAAATTAATTATGTGAAATTAAATATTTTATGGAAAATAAAATAAAATATTAAAGTATAATACTTTAATATATGAGAAAATAATATTTCTTTAAACTATTTTTAATTTCCATCTAATTAATTAAATGTGTGTTCGATTTAAACTTTTGTCTAATTAAACATTAGTTTAAATAATTGAGTATTTTAAATATGTTGAAGTATTTTGTATATGGTTTCAAATTGTGACACCTTTAAAGGTGACGATAAAGCGAAAAATCGAACAAGTTCAAGAGTATTTATTTTGCAAAGTGGCAAATTATGGGGGTGCTTTATTTTGTGATCTTTAACTCAATGAGAAGGCACACATAAAACTACTTGTGTAATGACCTACTTAAGGTTAATATGGTTGTCATCGGCAAAAATTGAAGTTATTAATGAGAATGCTTCGTATGCTTTCGTTTCAAGTTTACCGGAGAACTTGTGGGGGGAATTCTTATATGTCTAATCATATATTAAATATAATTCCACACAAGAAAAATGATATCTATCCTAAGGAGTTTATGGAATGTTACAAAGTTGACTACAAATATCTCAAAATGTGGGGGTGTTTAACTATAAGTTAAATATGTTAGTATACGTCTTTGAGGGATATACTTATGCAATTGGATTTTCGATTTAAAGATAATCAATCAACAATGCATGCATATAGCTCATAAATTTAAAATGTAAGTCTAGACATATTTGTCGTAGACATAATATCGTGAGGCATTTACTCTCTAATGGAATAAATTTCATTGATTTTGTGAAATCCAAAGATAACCTAGCGGATCCATTTACTAAAGGTTTATCTCGTGTGAGAGTTAAATGTGCATCGAGGGGAATATGTTTAAAGCCTAAATAACTAAGTTACCTTATACGGAAACCTAACTTGGCGACTGGAGATCCCACGGACCAAGTTCAATAGGACAACCAGTTCTGTGTAACTTAAACAATCGTAGCACTTAGGAGTTTTAACTCCATCTTATTCCTATGATGCGATAAAAGCAACCTACGACGTTTAAAAAGGTTAGCTATTGCTTTTAATGACGTCTATATCTTGTCAAGTACAAGTGGGATATAGTAGGATACTCTTTATAGATGTGGTCACCTATGTTAGTGTGAGCTGGGTCGACTCGTTGAGAATCTTATATATAAAAGAAAGAAACGCTGGGCAACCCTAGAAAAACCCTAATGGCATATTTGTAAATTTTTGTTTTTTTTATTGTGCATATTATATCTCAATTTATTTTCTCTATTTTAATTTCCTCCTCTCCTAATTTTCAGCCCTAAAATCTCTAAAAAATTCTAATTTGGTATATATAAAATACGGTGTAGATAAACTAACAAAAATTCTAATTTCCACCTCTCCTAATTTTTAGCCCTAAAAATCTCTAATACACAACTAATTTGCATCTCTCCTAATTTTCAACCCTAAAATCTCTAATTATTTATTTTCCATCTCAGATTTTTTTGTTCCGATTTTCCCGATTCCCAAAGATTTCCAACACTTTCAACTACTCCCTCCCACTTCAACACGTTTATGTTTTCTCTTCATATTTATATCCAACCTCTCAACTTCTCAACCCATTCATATTTAGCTATTTTGCAAAGTGAAACCAGAAGATACGGTCGGTAAGGATTCTCCCTGTCATCTTTTTATTTGCATATGTATTTTTCTCATGTGTTTGTATTGCAGCCTTTCATCTTTTATGTGAATTCGTTTTCATACCCACATAGCTCTGTGAATCCTTCATTTTCCCCACTATTACCACTGCTAG
The DNA here is from genome assembly GCF_000504015.1 of Erythranthe guttata. The sequence goes on from NW_012192892.1 coordinate 225,351, forward strand.
ACCCGACACCTGAGTTTCAACTCACTACCATTAAAAAAATTACTCGATTTCTGCCAATGTGAGCAGGCTAATTGTTCAACAATGCGGATAAAATTCAAACCCTAGAAATACATAATAGATCAGAAATTAGAGAGAGCGAAGAGAGATGTAGCCAAGGCGCGTCGGGTTCCACGCCGGCGGCTAAGGCTGTCGATGCGGACTTGGCCGCCGTCGCGCCGGTCGAGATTGAGACCGGCGTTGAAGATGTGGTGCCTGCGGCTGAGGATCCGTCTCCTAATGCCGATAAGTCTGCCTGAGGGTTTGCCTCCTTTTAAATACGCTTCATTTTTGAATTCCGATGGCAGCGTTGCCATTCATGCTGGTATGTTCGGAAAAGTTCAATATATTGTATAATTTATCTTTATTACGTATACGTATGAGGTTGAATTAACGAGTTATGTCTATGTTGCCTGGCTAATTTTTTTTTTAGTGTGTGATGTTTCATTTAGGAGAGCATTTGTTATAGATTGCTTTCTGGTGTTGGTTCTTTTTGTTTCGCTAATTGCTATATGACATGGGAGGATTTTTGTTTTACTCTTTTTTCATTTTCTTTCTCTGTTTTATTAGATTGATATTGAATTCCATTTATTTTTCTTGAATTCTTTACATCCTTAATATATTGTTCGATTTTCATATAGAATGGCGCAAAAAAGGACCAAAATGGCACAAACAACGACCAACCTCATTGATCTTAAGCCGTGTCGATTTGACTGGAAAGTGGTGGTTCGGGTTATGCGTTTGTGGAAAGTTCCTAGCAAAAGCAATCCAAATGAAATGATCAATATCGATATGGTCTTAATAGACAATAAGGTCATTATTTATTTATGCGTTTATTTCGCTTATGGTTAAAACAATATTTTTCATTATTTATTTACGCGTTTATTTCGCTTATGGTTAAAACAATATTTTGATATAATTTCTATTTTTTTTACGGTGACAAGATCCATGCTTCTATAAAACGTAATCACTTGAAAAAGTTTGAACTTATTGTGAATGAAGGTAATACCTACATATTTCAAAATTTTATGGTGGCTCCAAGCGATCCAAGATTCAGATCAACTCGCCATACTCACAAGATTGTGTTTATTAACACTACTCGAGTAACTGATTTCCTTGCTGAAAATATTCCTGTTGTCACTTTTAATTTTACGGATTTCCGTGATATCATTAATAACGGGGATGATACATGGCTTATAGGTAATTTCATTTTGGTAAATTATGTGTTCCATTAATTTATACCAAAATTTTATATTTTTTTGTATAACAATTATTTCCTTTTAGATGTTATTGGACATGTTATTGAAAGGGATGCTTTGAGAGAACTAAACAAAAATGGGCGGAGCCACAAGCTGTTGGAAGTCGGCCTTCAAGACTTATCGTAAGTATGCGTTGTATAATTTATTATTGTTTATATTTATATATGTTTCTTATTTTTTCAACTGTTATTTCCAGTGGCAACAAACTTAAATGTGCTCTATGGGACAAATATGCTGAGGAACTGTCCACACATTTGATCAATGACAAACCGGATAGCCCTATCATTATTATTTTGCAATTATGCATGGTAAAAAGTTTCAATGATAAGTACTTACATATAGTTACATGTTGATTAAAGTTAAGTTTAAGTTAATGTTAATGATCTAATTTATTTATTTGCATTGTAGGCAAGAATAGTATTTCCAACGCTTTCCACAGCAGTAAGTTACTAATAAATGAAAATTTAGAGGAACATAGAGAGTATAGAGAAAAGTGAGTTTGTTCAACATAACAAATATATTTTATATTTTATACTATCTCATAATTTGTGAGTTTCTTCAACATAACAAATATTATTTTAAACTTTTAGATTGATGATGCAAGCTGGAACATTTTCTCAATCAATTAGTCAAATATCAACTCACAGGTCCGTTGGAATTTCTGATGATTTACTTCAGACAGAACATATGACAATCAGTGATTTAATGGATTGTACAAGTGTAAGTATATTACCCTTTGTAGGTTTATTTCATAAATCATATAAGACTAATGTAAAATAATGTAAAATAATTTTTCAGGAACGTTCTGTTGCGTTGCTCGCTAAAGTAGTAGAAATAGACTGTGAGAGTAAATGGTGGTATCCATCATGCTCAACATGTTTTAGGAAAGTTGATCGTAATGGTGTTCAATTCTATTGTGAAAAGTGCATTGATAATGTTCCCGCTATCCCTAGGTAATTTAAATTTCATTTTGCTACAAACATCTTTATGTATTTAATTTTTTTAAATTTATATAAACAAATTATTACTACAGAAATCGGATTCAGGTATTGGTGTTTGATGTTACTGGATCCATTTCATTAGTGATGTTTGATAAAGTTGTTACCGAGATCATAGGCAAGAAGGTTGCAGACATTCTTGGGGATTTGGGCAAGGTAATATTAAATTTAATATGCTTATGAAATGGTAACCTAAAGCCAAATGTAATGTTTTCGATTTATCATATAATAATAAATGGTAACCCTTTTTTATAGGGTTTCTTAGGGTTGTTCCAGTAATGTTGTTGAGAAATATAGATCAGTCATCAGGATTGTGCAATGGCACAAGACTCTCAATTACTCGATTAGGAAATCGTGTTTTGGAAGCCCAAATTATCTCAGGTATTAACATTGGACATAAGGTTTTAATTCCAAGATTGACGTTAACACCATCAGATAAGAGAATTCCTTTCCACTTTCAACGTCGACAGTTTCCTATTTGCCTTTCCTTCGCTATGACTATAAACAAGAGTCAGGGACAATCTCTCCAACATGTTGGTGTTTATCTTCCGAAACCCGTTTTTTCACATGGCCAGCTATACGTTGCTTTTTCAAGGGTTACCAAGCGCAGTGGTTTGAAAATACTTATAACCGACAAAGAAGGACATACTTCAAATATTACAACTAATGTTGTTTACAAAGAAGTATTTCAAAATTTACGGTGAGTATTTACTAATTGCTCAATATTTTGAGGTATAGAGATCTATAGTTAAGTTTATCTATAGTTAAGTTGCAACTTAGATTTTTATTTTTCTCGATTATTTATTAATTCAAAATTAATAATCACTCAGCTTAGATTTTTATTTTTGTCGATAAAATTTGCTTATTTTTTATTTTTTGTTTTGTGTAGTAAGTATACTTAATTTACTATGTTCCACTGATGAATTATTAATGAATGATTGTAATAAAATTTTCATCATACGAATACATCAAATGTTTGTGTATATACTTACAACATCCAAACATGCAATTTGTTGGCCCGTGCATCGCACGGGTACAATTACTAGTTCTTATAAAAGGCTTAAATTCTCTAAAGCACTCGCAGAACCCGAGAATGTTCAAGGCCGAAATGAACACAACCGAGAACTTGAAACACGCGTGTTTAGTATGGTGTTAAGTTTATTGTCTTGGTTTACACAAACAGCCGACAATTCAAGATGAAATAATTCACTGATTGGCTAAGTAAATCCGATAAACTTTAACTAGGGAAGGTTCAAGATGAAATATTTCACCTATCCCGATGCCGTACTATTCCTAAAAGATTTTTTTGACAATATGGTCTCATGAGATGAGGTTGGAAGAATAATTTTATTCATGTGGGGGGATTGTTGGAATTTTTAATTGAATAAAATAATTAGGGTATTTCAAATAGGTGCATGTTTGGAATGAATAGGTTTCTTTCCAAACAACACATCTATTTATGAAATAACTCTTTTCAAAACAACATATCCCTTCACAAAAGGACTCTTAAATTTCTATAAATAAGACAAAACCTGATCAGTTTTGCACAAGAGATAATAAGACGTTTGTGAATATCTTCCTAAAACACTTATGTCAAAATTTCGTTCCTACGTTTCTAGTTCGCCGTGAGCTTCGAATTTGTGCAAATATCGAAGTATCCGACTGTTGTATCTTGGGAGACTACCGGGAGTGACTGTTGCACCGTAGACAGCCCGGAAATATTGTCTTAAGGACATTGCTTTTGCAAGCCTCAGTCGATTTTTCATTCTTCATATTTCCGGTAAATTTCTACTTCCAAGTAAGTGTAATTCTTATTCAACTATTTCCGCAAATTGTTATATTTATACCAACACAAACTCCGTTACGCACTAAAGGTGTTTGTTTTTTTGCTTCACTGAATAAATTTGAAACCTGTTCTGAATATGCAACTTTGCCCAGACTAGTCATTAATCGGTTTTTCGTTTTTATTTATTTATTTATTTATTTATTTATTTATTTATATATATATATATATATATATATATATATATATATATTTTGAGAAAGCTTTTATAGGATAAACCCTATTGCAATTTTTAGGGACAATTAGCCATAACCCCCTCTAGTGTTTTTTTTAATAAGGGGGATCTAGCCATATTTTCAATATTAGTAGAAAACCCACTATTTTAATAATTACCGAAAATAGCCTTCTGGAAAATATACAAATAAAATTCGGAAATCAACTATAAAGATTTTAAAACCAACTATAATATTTCCGAAATCGACTATAATTTTGATTTTTTTATTTTATTTTTCTTAATTTTAATTTTCAGTTATTTTTGGCATCTTTTCCCAAAAAACAACTATTTTTTTGCTGGTTTTCAAATCAACTATAAAAATTCGAAAACAACTATTTTCGAAAATCAATTACAATTTTGTTTTTTTTTCTTCTTTTTTCTGGCTTATTTTTTCATAATAAACTACAACAATACTGAAAATAACTATAAAAAAATTGATTTTTTCCCCAAATCAACTATAAGAAAACTCTAAAACAAACACAAAAAATAGTGGTTTACAATAGTAGATTTTACTTGAAATAAAAACAACTACAAATTAACGAAATCAAATATATAAACATCAAAATCAATCGAAATCAACTAGCAATCGAAAACAACTACAAAAAATCGAAAACAACTATAAAATATAGAAAACAACTATAAAATATTAAACTCAACTATTAAATTGTTCCTCGATCGGCCTGTAAGTAACTACGAATTCATGCAAAATTTTATCGAAAAAACATCACAAAATATCTCAAATCAAAAATTCAAAAAGTATTCGACACGCTCTAAAGCCCTAGGCACGAGATCCACCATTCACCTTTTCTATCCCTTCACTTTTTCATCTCCACTTTTACGGAGATCTGTCGTCGGCACCACCAACAACAATGCAAGAATGGGAGCAATTCTTAGCATAAAGTCCACACATGCAAATAAAAGACAACTACAAACATCGTAAATCAAACTACAAAAATAATAACAAACAAAATACAACAACAACATAAACAACTATAAAAAAGTAGCATAAATATCTAAAAAACAACTATAAAAGTAGAAAACAACTATATTATCATCAGTTAGAAAAATACTTGTATTTTATTATATTTCTTTATACAAGAAAGCCACTGATAGATACACAAAGTCAGACATCGATTCTAATTTATGAGTGACCCGAATATTTAAAGAAAAAAATACTCATCCTAATAGATATAAAGAATATACCATAATCTAAATCTTATTTATTCCTCAATGATTCGATGAACAATTTAGTTACAAAATTAAAATATTTTAAGCCCACAATTTTCTACCATAGAGAAGATCAGAATTTTCTTACCGAATTAAAATTGAATTATTTTCTATACTTTAGCCGGTGGAGCGATTGCGGCGGTCTGTGGATCGGAGACAAAGATAGATGAGGGGAAACAAGGAAGACCGTGAGGCGACGTTGGGGCAGAGATGAGGAACGGTAGACGTGGAGAGGCGGCTCGGTGGAGATGAGTAGCAGCGGCGCAGGGGAGAGAAATAGGGTTTGAGGTTTTAATATGGTAAAAGGGTAATACAGACATAAAACTAAAGATTTATATTTATTCTAAATTAAAATATTAATAGAGGGGGTTCTCACTAATTATGAAAATGAAGTTATATCCACCCTAATATATATAAATGATGTGGGGGTTCTCACTAATTATCCCCGATTTTTACTTCTTTATAAACCCATTTTTTTAATTAATATTTGTCTTAAATCCACACAAGCAAACTACCTTATATATTGCATGCCCCACAGAATTTTCCAATAAAAAAAAACAAAAAAAGAAAAGAAAAATTCTATAAATTTATGAAATCGCACCCCTAATCAATTAGCGCCATATTGATTAGCCCGATATCCCTTCCAGAATATTGTGCCCAGAAATCACGCTCTTAAAATCTCCTCGATAGAAATCTTATCTTCGATCTGTTAACACTAATATCGCTCATTAATGGAGTCTGTAATTTAGTCGAAATTATTGTGTTAAATTACACAAACCTATGGAGACGAATTAGCGACAAAAATGTTAGAGAATATTATATTATAGAACTCTCCTAATATTAGGATTCTAGTATGATTCGGTTACCTAGATTAGTTAGGATTTAGTTACCTAGTCAAACTCTATTACCTTGCAATATTTCTCTATATATATTCCATGTAATCAACCCATAACACAATGGGGGTTTCTATTCTATCTTTCTCTCCTTCTCCTATTCTATTTTTCCTATATGGTATCAAGAGCACCAGGTTTAGGTTTTTTAACCTAGCCGCCTTCCTTCTCCATGGCGGCGAAAACCTAGCCGTCTTTCTTCTCATGGCGGTGACCACCCAATCTTCTCCCTCCCCCAGTGGTGGTACTCTAATCTTTATTTTTTTTCTTTTTCTATCTTTTTCTATGAACACCACCCAAATTTTCTCCCTCCCCCGGTGGTGCATCTTCTCTATCTCTTTTTTTCTTCTTCTTCTCCATGGCTTAAAACCTAGCCGCCGTCTCTCTTCTTCTCCATGGCCGGCGACCACAAAACCAATTTCTCTCCCTCCCGGTGGTGGTACTCTTCTCTCTATCTATCTTCTTCTATGTTTTCCATGAACACCACCAAAATTTCCTCCCCTCCGCGGTGGTGCATCTTCTCTATCTTTTTTTTTCTTCTCTTCTTCTCCATGCCGCTGCCTCTCTTCCTCTCCATGGTCGGCGACCCCTCTCATATCTTCTCTCTCTCTCTCTCTCTCTCTCTCTCTCTCTCTCTCTCTCTCTCTCTCTCTCTCTCTCTCTCTCTCTCTCTCTCTCTCTATTAATACAAAAAAAAAAAAAAAAAAAAAAACAATTTATTTTCTCTCCATGTTACTATTATTTTTTTTCCCTATCATTTTGGCAGATGTTTTCACCAATGATTTCACTACTGCTGGATTTCGTGGGTTTTCTGTCCAGTCTTCACTTTTGGAGTATATTCGTTCCGACTGCGGGAGCGTGTTAGCAAGTGATTGTCCAGTCTTCACGTTCGTCACGTTTCGACTGCGGGGGCGTGTTAGAGAATATTATATTATAGAACTCTCCTAATATTAGGATTCTAGTATGATTCGGTTACCTAGATTAGTTAGGATTTAGTTACCTAGTCAAACTCTATTACCTTGCAATATTTCTCTATATATATTCCATGTAATCAACCCATAACACAATGGGGGTTTCTATTCTATCTTTCTCTCCTTCTCCTATTCTATTTTTCCTATAAAAAATCCAAAAGGATAATTCTATATACCCACTTTCTTTGAGGATTTTGCATTGTGGTTTTTGCAGAGTGGTTTTGCAGAGTGGTTTACTAGTATTATTCATTTGCTGAATTCAAGTATTCTGTTTTTTTGTATATTGTGTACAAAATGTTCTGCAAATGTTGATTTGTATTGCGTGTTTTTCCATGTATGTGGAGATAAATTGATTTTTCCGTCTCAATGAAGGGTCTGGATTCTTTTAAGCAATCACTTTCCACAACCACCGACCTCCGACTGCTATCAACAATGCACGTAAAGGATTAGTAATCATTTTTAAAAGTTTATAACGGATTCCGTTTTATACATATGCGAGGGAGGTAATAAAAAACGAAAGAAGACGAGTTTTTTCCTTTCTGCCAAATGGAGCCATTTGTGATGAAAATTTCATGCACGGTTTTGAATAAATCCACTAGCCGAATCATTATTTCTCGTCATGTCACCTTTGATGAAACTTGTTTTCTTTTTGCTGAGTCAACTCCCCCCACAAACACATTCCCTATCTCTGATATGGACAAAAACACACACCCACTATTCCTTCTCCCTGAGCCTTCGTCCAACTATTGAGACAATGCATCCAATTGTTCCAACAAAGCACCACCCTGTTCCAACAGTTTTTCAAATAGTCCTCTACCACAACCGATACCTGCTTCGCCTGAGGCACCGCCTCTCGACCACGACCAGCTCACAGCCCATTCTCCTACTCCCACACGTCCCCCTACTCACCCTATGGTGACTCGTAGTAAAGCGGGCATCCACAAACCCAAAGTCCCATTCTCTCTCATTGTGTCTTCTACCTCCCCAATCCCCACCACCTATCGCCAAGCCCTTCTTGACCAAAATTGGCGAAACGCCATGATTGAGAAATATACTGCTTTAATTAAAAACGATACTTGGAATGTTGTGCCACGTTCACTAGTGTTATTTCTGGCAAGTGGATAAACAAACATAAACTCAAGTATGATGGTTTCCATGAGCGATACAAAGCACTGTGGGTTATTCGCGGGTTCCACCAGCAGGCTGGTATCGACTTTGACGAGACCTTTAGCCCAGTTGTCAAACTTGCCATTGTTAGAACAGTTCTCAGTATTGTTCTCTCACGATCATGGACGATCCACCAACTCGATGTGAAAAATTCCTTCTTACATGGCACTCTCTCCAACTGTTTACTGTGAGCAACCTCCCGAATTCGTCGATCCATCTCGCCCTACTCACGTGTGCTGTCTCAACAAGGCCCTATACGATCTCAAGCAGACACCCTGAGCCCTGGTATAAGCGCTTTGCCACTTACATTACTACCATGGGCTTCACAGAATGCAAATCTGACACTTCACTCTTTGTGTACTGTCGCAACAGTTCCCTCGCCTTCCTTCTAGGCTTCTACTGTATGTCCATAACTGATAAGGAACGACAAATTGGATTGGTGTTGCAAAATAACTATTTAATTCGGAGAAGAGTTATTAATGGGCATTGGTGAAAATATGGAAAAATAAGAGTTTTCGACGAACTCAAATTGTATTTGAGTACGAAACGAACTCTATCTCAAGTGAAACGGCGCAATGAACAAAACTCATGAGTAAAGCTCATGAATCACGTCAAATTTCAGCAATCCAACATCGTTTAGACTCCTAAAAGTTCGTTTTTGCTATTTTAGGTAAGTTTTAGAAAATTAATATCAAATCATAGAAAAATCGTATTAGGATTCCGTAAATTGGGTTGTTCCCAAAATTACGAGATCTACTAGAATTAGGATTTAACTCGTTTTTGCCTTTTTTTGGCAATTTTTATTATTTTCTTAGTTTAATTAGGGTTTTCAGTTTTTTAGTATAATTAGCTGCCTTAGGACTTTATTTTGAAAAGAATTTCGAATTTTAATAAAATATTTAGAGTTTTCTCTATTTTTCTGGTGGATTCCAGAGTATTCGGTGGATTCCGAATGTTATTTTGTTCTATAAGATTAATTCCTAGAAATTAATTTTTTACCGTGCTTCCGTCCTGCGTCAGTTGGTATCAGGATATGGAGACAACAACTACGTTGGCGATGACCGCGGGGTTGAGAAACTGCAAAATATGCGGTTGGTGCGCGAGGGATTTTCCCTTGACAACAGCAACAGAAGAACTGGATCTAGCATGAGTATTGCCGACGGTGTAGCCCGAGGTGCATATGTTAGACACAATTATCATGGATCTGTTCAACTTCAATCAAGGTATGACGATTATTCAAAGGTGAGCGGCAACTCTGATTTTGAAGAAAATCCGCCTATAAAGAGGCAAAAAGATCGTGATAAATATCGGGTAAGAGCTGAAATTCCTTCTTTTAGTGGAAATTTTCTTGAAGTTGAGGATTTTATCGATTGGGTGTCAGAAGTTGAAAATTATTTTGAATTGATGGGTATTTTGCCGAATAAGATGGTAAAATTGGTTAGGTGTGAGTTAAAGGGTTGTGCAGCCGCATGGTGGGATGAAATACAGAGGAAGAGAGCTAGACAAGAAAAATTTCCAATCCAATCATGGAGTAGGATGAGAAAAATGTAGATGGATCGTTTTTTACCCCTAGGTTATGAGCAACGTCTATTTCAACTATATCGTAATTGTTCGCAAGGGAGTAGATCTGTTAACAAGTATACTGCTGAGTTTATGAGACTAGCAAACTTAAATAACCTGCAAGAATCCGAAAGTATGGAAATTTCAAGGTACTTGCAATGATTGAATATTTCAATCCGCCTTAGGATGGGGTGGGGCGCATACGACTCCCTTGAAGAGGCTGAAGAGTTAGCATGGAGCGAGGAATATTATCAGAAGCGAAATAGTTCTTCTAAAAAAATCAAAGATGTTCCACCCGTTGCCAAAGTTAAGGAGGTACAAGATACTTCGTTCGTTATTCAAGCATCCAGTTTGGTGGAGGATCATGGCGTACGAGTTAACAAAGTTGAAGAAGAAATTGTTGATGCAAAAGTTAAAATTAGCGTAGCTATGATTAATGATGACATTAACAAAATCAAGGTGAAAGCCAATGAAGTTGAAGGGGGAGTCAACGAGGTTGAAGAGAGCATCAACAAAGTCGAAGATAGCGTCAACGGGGTAGAAGAGAACGTTAGCGAGGTTGAAGAGGGAGTCGATGAGTTTCTAGAGGGTGTTAAAAATAAATTTGAGGAAGAATTTGAAGTTGTAAAATTTGTTCAAGAAGAGGAAGGTGCACGTGAAGAGAAGGAACAAGTGGATTGCGTTGAGGCATGTGATCTAATTGTAGATAGTGTTTGTTGTGAAGTTCCTGTATCGGAGAAATTGGTGGAGCCATTGAGATTTTCGATTAAGAAGCCAATTTTTCCAACGCCTCGTTTGGATGAAGATTTTGTAAGCGAGATTTTTGTGCCGGGAATATTGGTCGAGCACTTGAAGTTGTTTCGAAAGAAATATGCATCTCTATATTTTGATCATAGCTCGAGGTCGAGCTCTTTTGAAGAAGAGGAGATTGATAAGGAACGACAAATTGGATTCGTGTTGCAAAATAACTATTTAATTCGAAGAAGAGTTATTAATGGGCATTGGTGGAAATATCAAAAGAAAATATGGAAAAATAAGAGTTTTCGACGAACTCAAATTGTATTTGAGTACGAAACGAACTCTATCTCAAGTGAAACGGCGCAAGGAACAAAACTCATGAGCAAAGCTCATGAATCACGTCAAATTTCAGCAATCCAACATCGTTTAGACTCCTAAAAGTTCGTTTTTGCTATTTTAGGTAAGTTTTAGAAAATTAATATCAAATCATAGAAACATCGTATTAGGATTCCGTAAATTGGTTTGTTCCCAAAATTACGAGATCTACTAGAATTAGGATTTAACTCGTTTTTGCCTTTTTTGGCAATTTTTATTATTTTCTTAGTTTAATTAGGGTGCAAAGTGCCAATCAGGGTTAATTATAGGGTGAAAAACGCAATTCACCCACTAAATACTACTAAAATGAAATTTATTAAAATAAAGGAAGTCCTGTTCTAAAGCAGCGACTTTATTGAAATCAATTGAAATCGCTACTACAGGATGCCCTTTGGATAAAGAAAGGTTCAGCACTAGAACGGCGTCGTTTTCATGACAACAGTACAATTCTGCATCTCTATTAGTATTATTTGTAATAACTAGGGTTCCTTTCTTTACTCAATCGTCCCCGGCAAGAGTTATTTCCGCTGCAGTGGGGTTTCAGTTTTGATCTACGACAAAATTTAGGTCGCACTCATGTATGGGCACAGAGGGTAAGCCAATCGAACCTTTTATTTCCTTTTTTTCATTTTCTTTTTTGATATATTTTCAGATCTCTGCTCGGTATATTATTAAATGGGGGTTTGTTTGATTCTTGTGTTACGATTAATAGGGTTTATATTTATCGAAATTCAGTAATAATTTGATGATTGATTTCCGTACAAGAAGGATAATTTTGTGAATTGAAGCTTTTCGTTTTGAATTTTGATTTTGCTAATAGATTTTAAGCTGGACGATAAATTGTTAATTTAGTAGATTGCCAATTTCAAATTGAAAATGTTATACACCCACATGTTCTAGGGTCGATTAGTTATTTGCTCGTTTTACCGGAAATGGATAAATTGTGCTTTATTGTTTTGGGGGCAGATGGCTCATAATCTTTAATAGTTGGGTAGAGTTGTTTGTTTCTGATGTGTCCAAAACATTTGTTTCTCTCACTCAAACATTGTTGTATATCTGCTCAAGTTCAATTTTTTAAATAGAAAACGTTTTGCAAGATTTTCACATGTTTGGGTAGTTTCGGTAAATGTACTTCAAAATGTGTGTTAAATGAAATAGATGTTTTGTTTTTCTACTACAAATGTCTTTTGTTTAAGCTTCTGTTTGTTTGTTTAGTAATGTAAAGTTCAAATTGATTTTTTCTATATTAAGATGAAGATTTGATGATATATATATTTACATATATTGATTGGAAGATGTAAATGTATGTCTCTTTTTGCCGATGTCATGATCATAATGATATATCTAGATATAATACTACGAATTGCGTTGCGGATGTTATGAATATGTGTTATTTCTTAAATCCTTCTTGGAATAGAATTTGTCAGTTTCCCAGCTCAAATGGCGTTGCCGTTTGTTTTCTATAAGGTTGTCCACATGTATATATCCGATACACGTTTTACATATCCACATATGTATAAATTGGATATATTCATCGTTTTCTATTAAATTTAGGTGATCTTGCAAGCGAGTCACTTTACAACTGGCTGACATACTTAGTTAATATAGATTTAGATCGATATTTTCTGTTTCTTGGTCTCGTCTGCTACCATATATTATGTTTAGAATTTATTTTCAATCACACCGTTGTAGTTACTTAGGTTCTTAATATAGAAGTAGAAAAAAAAGAATATTAGGAGAAAATAAAATGGGTTGGGATTGGCATTAATAGAAGTGGGATTTTTTTCCTCCCTTGGGTTTGTGAATAATTGAAGGTCGTTGTTTGGGAGCGGGGGGGTTTCGGACGGGTACGAAATCGGCTCAAAGAGGCCAAGATTGATGGAATCAAATCCCTACTTCGCAGCAAACCCAAGTTCAAGCAGCAGTTATCAACAACAGTACAACCCCTACAGCAGGAGGTACCACCACGAGCCTTCCACCTTCCCATTGGTCCGCCTAAGGGGTCTCCCCTTCAACTGCACCGACGTAGATATTTTCAAGTTCTTCTCTGGTCTTGACATTGTCGACGTTTTCTTGGCCAACAACAAAGACGGTAAATTCTCCGGAGAAGCGTTTGTTGTATTTGCAGGTCACATGCAAGCCGAACTTGCACTTCAAAGGGATCGCCAAAACATGGGAAGAAGATACGTGGAAGTGTTTCGGTGCAAGAAACAAGAGTATTATAATGCTATTGCCTCTGAGGTGAGCGACGGGGCTTATGGTAATTCCGATCATCATAATCATAATCATAATCATAATCAACGTGGGTCCCCACCACCTACTACGACTAGTGCTAGAAGAAAGAGGTCTCCGAATAAAGACGAAATGGAGTATACGGAGATTTTGAAGCTGAGAGGGCTGCCTTACTCTGTAAGAAAATCGGAGATTGCAAAGTTTTTTGGGGAGTTTGAGGTTGTGGAGAACAAGATACAGATTGGGTGCAGGCACGATGGGAAGCCTAGTGGAGAGGCGTTTGTGGAGTTTGCTTCGGCTGAAGAGGCTAAAAAGGCAATGTGTAAGGATAAGATGCTGATTGGATCTAGGTATGTTGAACTCTTTCCTTCGACACCCGATGAAGCTAGATCAGCTGCTTCCAGATCACGTAAGTAAGATCAGATCGTCGCTGTGTGGATTGATTTTCTTAAAAAAATACCGTGTGTGATGTTAGCTGAGAGTCGTCCTTTTTTTTTTCTTTTGTAAGGAAAGAAATCTGTATTTTGAAATTTAGTTGTCTCTCTTCCTAAGTATTTGGTGTTTGAAAATTATAAACTCGGCATTTCGTTGCTTCTTAGCGGAGTTATTTTGTCGAGACATATGTGCCCTTTGGTTTCTCTAATGAATGAATTTGTTTAATTGACACAATTGGTGGTTTTTTGTTTTGATGAATTGGTGGTTTCTTTTGATATCATAAGATTTAATTATCATATGTAATTTTATGATCTGCAAATTTGTAATATAATATACATGAATACTTAAAAAGAAATGCATTGAATCTATTACTTATTTAATTAGAAAATAATACAAAGGATCAAATAGAAATGGTCAGTAATAATGATGTATATTCTATGTATGATCAACTGATATATTTTTGTACTCGAGAAAGTTGCGAATGCCACAAACCATTACTTCAGCACTAAGTTAATTGGAAAGAATGGCCGAAAAAGTCCCTGTGTTAAAAATATTGCAAACTCCTTGGCACACTGCACCCTTCACTTCTAGGCAAACGTGATGGGCAACCGGTTTAATGGGTTGCGAGAGGGGCAACTTCGTCCTTTTACATGTACCTGTACACATGGTAAATCGATCAATGAAACACTTACTGGGAAAAAAAATAATCGATGAAACAGAGAAACAAAAAAGCCCTAACATTCTCTTCAACTCCTTCCAAAACGATCTTTACTTCGCCCTAATACGCTATTCTATTGCTATACTCAAGAATGGCTGGAGAATCTACACATGAAATCGAGAATGAGATAATATTTGACATACCTTCGATTTATCAATCTCCACACCCTCGTAATACATTTTTTTCATTTAAAGATTTATTTATCTAAAGTATTACCTACTATACATAAAAATATTACATTAGCTAAAAAAAACCCTAATTCTTAAGCGGACAAAAAAATTCTCTATTTTTTTAGTCCAGCCAAAATGAACTATAACACTCAAGTTGTTTTTTTTTTTTTTTTTTTTTTTTCTTTTAATTTTTATATATATTTATAATGGCCTATTCAACAAGTTGTTTTTATATATATTTCTCTATAGGGAGTTTTTATATATTTATATATATTTCTATATAGTATTTTTCTATCAGCAGTTTTTCGTTCAACAATATTATTATATTCCTCTGCTAATGTGTACGAGCAAGTTAGCAAGACAGAGAGTTACACTACTCTGCATATTTAAATTACCATTCCTAGCATATTAAATTTATTTAATTTATTTTATAATTTTACAGAGAGTTTGACAGACATTGCGGAAATTGACAATAAAACTGATGAAAATGAACAAAGCAATGGAGAAGAAACTCATGACAATGAGTCTATGTTTAGTGATGGCTTTGAAGATATTGACTTTAAATATGATGACGTCTTCTATGATGAGAATATTGATAAATAGATTGAATGAGTTGGTATCCACGAAGAATCGTTCAAAGAACTTGATAAAGGCAAGTGAATTTATTGAATATCAAGCTACCGAGTAATTTAGGCCTTTAAGTAAGAGTCATTTATCTGCAAAAGCTAAAAGTTTAAAGTATCAAGTATAAATCGGTTACAACTTGGGTGTATCAATCCCAACCTCCCATGGATGACTATCTGGCACCTTAAGGCAAGTCCTCGGATTAAATTTTTTACTTGGCAACTCATCCATAACAATGTTCCTACCAAAGATTTTTTATACAAAAAACAATGTTTACTTTACAATACTTGCCATTTTTGTAAATCCGAGCCATGAACTTGTACTCATCTTTTCACTCAATGCCTTTTCTTCCAACCCCTCTTTCGTCGAATACCTTTTCATAACAGTAATATTGATATTAAACTTCTGTATTTCTCGTTTAATCTGAATAAGCTCATCATGACAATTAAGGATCAAATAACAACTCTTTACTAGATTATATTGAAGGATAGAAATGAGGCGTTATTCCAAATAAACCAACATGGCTTAATCATATATAGAACTTAGCTAAAGAAGGGCAAGGGAATTTCGAACTACAACAACAACCATACCAGCAGATCATCGCTCTTCGATGGGACCCTCCTCCCAAATCCTGGTACAAATTAAATATAGATGGGGCGTCCAAATCTAATCATTGGCAAGCTGGCATAGGTGGAATCATCCGCGATCATAAGGGTCAATTGGTTGCGGCCTTTACTAGAAACATTGGCATTGCGTCTAATAATAAAGCGGAAATATGAGCATTTCATGATGCGCTCAAACTTGCTTATGAATTTGATCTAAACCGTTTGATTATTGAAAATGACTCTCTCATGTTGCTTTCATGTCTTTCCAGGAAAGAAACGATGCATCGAGAATTCGTCACCCTCCACGAGGAATCATGGAGGATGTTGATTAACTTTGATGCTGTCTAAGTCCAGTTTGGCTACAGAAAAATTTATGAAGCTGCTGATTCATTAGCAAAAATGGGATCTCTTTTGAAGCAGAACAAAGCTATATTTTTTTTTGGATAATCCCCCTAGTTAATATTTTGGAATGCAATATGTATGGTAACTATTCTCGAAGATGTACTATTCCCTGTACCAAAACTCTTATTTTGAAGTAGTAAAATTTTGTGTTTTCTGTTAAAAAAAAAATGATGCAGAAGAGTCAGATTTTGAATTTGAGGTAGGGTTATGTTTCAAAACTACTACAGACTTCGGGGAGGCTATGAGAAAGTATTTGAACAAGCAAGGGAGGCCTATTCGTTCAAGAAGAACTGCAGTGACAAAGTTCAAGTTATTTGTGTATGTGGATGGATTATTTATGCCTCTTTTATATCTAAGATTGACAATACCTTCCTAGTCAAGTCAATTAAGACATTGCACTTCTAAATTTCTTGCAAAAAAGTATCAGCACCACCTTAGAAGTAATCCCGAGTGACATGCTGGTTCAATGCAAGAAATAATGCATATGGAAAATCACACTTTTTTGTCCATTTGGAAGATGTACAATGCAAAGAAACATGCAACAAATCTTAACCAACGCACAAAGTTAGAGCAATATGCTAAGTTGTGGCAATACTGTGAGAATTTTTTAAGAAACAATTCCGACACAACAATAAAGATTAAGTGCAAGTATGTTGCAGTTTATGAGATATGTCAATTAAAAATAATTTATATTTTTTGGGGGGCCTTAAAGAAAGGGTTCAATGCAGGATACAGACCAATTATAGGTTTAAACGGTCCATACCTGAAGAATTAAAGATGTGGAGTTTTATTATGTGCAGTGGGTATAGATAGAAATAAAAATATGTATCCTATTGGATATGCTATAATTTTGAAAAAAAAAATAGAAAATCTTGGGAGTGGTTTGTGAGTCTTCTCATCGAAGATTTGGAGATGAGAAACAACTATGGATGGAGTATCATTTCTGACAAGCAAAAGTGGTTGATCGAACAGTAGATGATTTGTTACCACATTTTGAGCACATATTTTGTCTAAGACATATGTACAATAATTTCAAGCAAAAGCACAAGGGTTGGCAGCTAAAAGATTGTTTTAGAAAGTTGCTTCAACAACTAGAGTTGTGGATTTCAATAAGGAGATGGAAAAATTGAAAGCATGTGATCGAGCTCCTTATGATTGGGTAAGAGAAATACCACCAATGAATTGGGCAAATTCTCACTTTAGTACCTGGCCGAAGAGCGATTTATTGCTCAACAATCTCTGTGAAAAGTTTCAACAAGATTATCCTAAAAGCACGTGATAAATCTATAATAACCATGTTGGAGAACATCGTGGTGATTATGATGAGAATAATTCATTCTCAAAGGGATAAAGTGAAAAATTCAATGGATACATTTGTCCGTCAGTGCAGATGACCTTATAAAACAACAATAAGAAAGCACACGAGTTTATTTTAGAGTGGAATGGTTATGATAAATTTGAAGTAAGAATGGGTTGGTGATCATTGGACAATTGATTTGACATTAAAAACTTGCAGTTGCAGAAAATGGGACATCTCTTGAATTCCTTGTGTCTATGCTACAACTTGTATCATTTATAGAAGGATGTTGTGGATTATGTTGAGCATTGGTACTAACGATACATTTTTGAAAGCATATTCGTAGATGCTCAACCTTTTAAAAGAGCAAAAAGAATGACCTGATTCTACAAAAGTTATGCAATTAACAAAATAATGCCTACAATGCTTAAATGCATATTTTCATTTAAATAGAACATTTATTTTACTAAATAGATAATTATGTTTCTTAGATAGAAGCGAATCTTCTAGTGATCTATTATTCTAAAATCGAGAACATAACGTCCCAAACAAGGGGAGAACTCAGAAAAAACTACTCTTTTAAAAATGGAGTGTAACTTACCGTAAGCTCTCACAAAGTGGCGAAGCCACCCTTTGGCAACAACAGGGTCTAGCCCCTGTGAAATTTTATAAAATCTACTACATATAGCCTATTACATATTTAGTGTCCACCCAAATAATCTCATTTAGCCCACGCACCAAAGCCAAAAAGATTTTTTATTAGAATTAATTTTCCGTGTCTCTTTATTCAAGTTTTCTTCTGCTACGGCGTAAGTTCTCTCGCAGGAAAAGTATCCACCAACCAATATGAAAAAAACATAAGGACTTCAAACTATTCCATTATAATGTAATTTGTTTTCCAGTTATGATGCAAATATGACTATAGAAGGACTATGATTTAATTAATTAATTTTGATTAAGAAGGAATTTAATAGTACTTCATTATTTATTATGTTACCTGTAGTTTCAATTTTAGGATTCTAAGTATTTCTTTTATCAATTTTAATGGAATTTTTCTGTTGATTTCAAGGAGTTGCGGAGTTGATGAATGCCAATGTATATATATATATATATATATATATATATATATGGGGAAATTGGCTAGACACCCCTTATTCTAGACTTATATAGGTGGAGATCCATTCAATTAGATGAATATAGGTGTAGGTCCTTCATTAATTAAAATTAATTAAATTATTTATGTATAGACATAGATACCCCCAATTAATATTTTTATGTAATTAATTAATTTTAAAAATTAAGGAAACAAATCTCATAAATCTCTCACTCTCTCTCCTCTCCACACCACACAACACGGTTACAACTTACAACTCTCTCCCCTCACCCACACGCCCCTCTCTCTCTCTCTCTCTCTCTCTCTCTCTCTCTCTCTCTCTCTCTCTCTCTCTCTCTCTCTCTCTCTCATCCCCATTTCTCTCTCTCACACTTATATTATTTCTCTCTCAAGCCTCTAGCTAATTTGAATTAATTCTTCATTTCTTTAAAAAAATCTTTAATTCTATTTTCAGAATTATTTTATAGCAATCTTAATTATTAATTTTCTTGAGACCATATGTGTTGGATTTTAATTGTTATTTCGTATGTTCTCGATAGTATTGCATTTTTTTATTTGCATTTTCTAATTAGTTTTATTTCAGCAAACAACATAATAAAAAATCGGACAACAAAATAAATTGCAACATAAAATAGAAAACTGCAAACTGCAACTTATAACTGAAAATTGTATTATCAAACACCAAAAATAATTTGAAACAACAAATGAATGTGAATCATTAAACAATAATTTTTTTTTTTTTTTTTTTTGCGCTCTAGAGGACCTTTTACATGTTAGCAACATGAACAAAAAATGGATCATCTTTTATTTGTTGTGGACGAATACAAGTTGAAACGTTTTCGCGAGCATAAATATTTGTCACACACAAAGAGTGTCCAGTGCCGAAGTTCGACAATGGGACATTCACTTAATGCAGCGGGTAAAAAATGCAACGAAAATCGCTCATATTCTTTCACACCATGAACTTTTTCACCATTGACATTGATTTCGTGGACGTCCATATGCATTTAATATTCCTTTTCCTCTCTTCGATGTTGTTGAACAATGGCTTGGTCCCTTTTTTTTTTTTTTTTTTTTTTTGCAGTGGCTGTTGAACGTAAAATAAAAAGAGAAAGTGATTGAACGTTACAAAACAACAAATGTAATAATTGCAAATATTAACAACCACTAATTGCAAATTGCAAATACAAACGGTAAACGCAAACTGTAAACGAAAAATGATAAAGAGAGAAGTATAAACTGTAAACAATGAAGTATAAACTGTAAAATGTAGAAATCCAAAACGAAAATATTGAAATTCAATTTGCAAACTCATAACGGAGAAATGCAAATAGCAATGTCAGAACACATAATTAGGTTCTTCAAATGTATTGTTTTAGAATAAACATAACCAAAGTCGTAACATAAACAAACCCCTCAATTTACCTGATTTCGGGGATTGGAAATCATCATCCTCCTTTGCTGTTAAGGGGAAAAAAAACGGGTTCTCAAATTATTATTGAAATATTTGAAATAAATAGCAAACAAACAAAATACAAAAGCAAAAAAGGAACAAAATACAAAATTAATAATGAAAGAAAAAAAATCAATATCGAAAACCCAACATGCAAATAAAATTTTACACAAAGGATCATTGATTACCAAGACTTAATCGTGTTTTGGCCATCGTATGAACTCCAAACAACAAACCCTAAAACACCAGCCGTTGATTCCGAACAACAAACAATTTGTAAACAGCAAACAGAACGAAGTCAAATTGGGCAACATCAAATCGAATGAAGGCAAACGGAATAAAGGCAAAATGCTCAGACCTGGTAATTTGTAAACAACAAACGAAACAAATGCAAATAGTGAACAACAAATTTGTAAACAACAAACGAAACAAATGCAAATAGTGAACAGCAAATCGAACAAAGACAAAATGCAAACGACCTGGTAAAACTGCAAACGATCAAACACCCAAACCTATGGAAGGATGCAAAATTCGTGGTGAGATTTTCGCTTTGAAGAAACAGGGAATAAATCGATTTCCAGATTTTTGCAATTATAATTTTCGGAACAACAAACCCTAAACACCAGCCGTTGTTTCCGAACAACAAGCAATTTGTAAAAGCACACGAAACAAATGCAAATAGTGAACAACACATCGAACGAAGACAAAATGCAAACGACCTGGTAAAACTGCAAACTACCAAACACCCAAACCTATGGAAGGATTCAAAATTCGTGGTGAGATTTTCGATTTGAAGAAACAGGGAATAAATCGATTTCCAAATTTTTGCAATTATAATTTTCAGAACAACAAACCCTAGACACCAGCCGTTGTTTCCTAACAACAAGCAATTTGTAAACATCAAACGAAACAAATGCAAATAGTGAATAGCAAATCGAACGAAGACAAAATGCAAACGACCTGGTAGAACTGCAAACGATAAAACACCCAAACCTATGGAATGATTCAAAATTCGTGGTGAGATTTTCGCTTTGAAGAAACAGGGAAGAAATCGAATTCCAGATTTTA
>NW_012192892.1:249416-267984 GCF_000504015.1 Erythranthe guttata
GAGGAGGTCTCTTCTATAACGATATTCTCCGGGTACGGCTGTTGTTGTAGTTCGAGATTTCTTTCCCTTCTATAGCTAAGTTCTATATAAGATTTAGCCATGTTGGTTTCTTTGTAATAGCGCAAAATTTCTTCGTTCAATATAATCTAGTTATGAGTTATTCTATGAGCCTGAACTGCCATGATCAGCAGTTCAGATTCTACGGGAAATACGGAAGGGTTAATATCAATATTTCTTTATGAAAAGGTTTCGACGAAAGAGGGGTTGGAAGAAATGGCATTTATTGAAAAGATGAGTTCAAGTTCATGGCTCGGATTTACAAAAATGGCAAGTATTGTAAAGTATACATTGTTTATTGTATAAAAAATCTTTGGTAGGAACAATGTTATGGATGAGGTCCAAGTAAAAAATTTAATCCGAGGACTTGCCTTTATGTGCCAGGGGGGGGGGGGGGGGGGGGGTTGGCTGGATTATTTGATTTCACGTTTTCTTCTTCTTTTTTTTTTTTCTTTTTTTTCACTTTTAGTTATTTGGTCTTGTATGAGCAAACCAAAGTCAATTTAATTTATGGGTATATTTGTCATTTCATCTTAATAAAATGGAATCTTTTGGAATCTTTCTTTAATTTGGTCTTGCACAAGTGAAATTAGTTTTGCATATAATCGCAGCCTTTTACCTATTGTTTTGGTACTTCAAAATTTCTTTTATTATAAATAAAAAGAAGCAATAGCTTAAAGTTTTAACTTCAAATTTCTTTTTAATGTTAAGCAATGTTTGGATTTGATTTGTTAGCATAATTAAAATAGTGTCCATTACTGTAACAGGGCCGTTCCTGAGATTTTTGGGGCTCTAGGCGAGATTTGAAGACGGCAAAAGAATGGGGCCCTTCTAAAACTAATATATAACTCATTTGTTTTCTAAAAAGGTGATAAATTCGATGTTAACTCATTTTTGTAAGGTATATAACAGTGACGAGACTAGAAAATTGTGATATGTAGAGGTTAATATTTGAGGGGGTTCGGGGGCAACATCCCCGATTATTTTAAAGGATAATTTGTATGAATAATATATATAAAAATAAATAACTAATATATTATAAATTTAATAATTAGGGGCCCCAAGATTAGAAGAATTATAGAAACAAGTAACAATTGTTGATTAATATTTATTTATGAATTAGGGTTCTCAATAATTATATATATAATATATTTTTTTGGATAAATGCTAATATATAAAGGGGTATACAAAGATTTGTGGGCCCTAAATTTTTAGAAGAATCCGGGGCTCTAGGCGACCGCCTACTTTGCCTCCCTTCAGAACCGGCTCTGCGGCATTACTTTGTGTGGTTAAACAGTTACGCGGAAACATTTCAAGAGAAAACTACCCTCTTAATGTGAATGAATTCGAAAAAAAATTTTAAAAAATCAGGGGCCCTGCTCCCTGAACCCCGTAAATTTTAAGTCCATCCTGATTCGAATTTCGGACTCCACTGCTCTCACACCAGAACATATTTAGTGAATAGTGATAAAAAAACTAACCTGTTTCATTCTTTTGGTTGAGGAAAATATAGTAGCATTTGAATTTTGAAAAAAAGAAAATTCTGTTGTGAATGAGTTTAGTGATTATAACTTTTACTATATTCTTCGTCAAATAAACGAAAACTTTGTTTTGCGTCTACACTCCACATGAAGAAATCTAGTAGCTTCCCTTTATAACGTAGGCCCACCACTCTGTCTCTATTATTACAGTTAAAAGAAAGAATAAGTGGCGCGTAAATTAAAGAAAGAAAAGTTAAAAAATCATTCCATTCATAAATTAAGCAAAAATAAGAAATAAACAAATGAAACACACACCACAAACACACAGAAACTCCATACACATTTCCTAGTAATTATGATATAGATTCCAAAAGTCCAACGGACCCAGCCTTCTCCGTCACCTTCCTCTCTCTCTCTCCGTCACCTTCCTCTCTCTCTCTCTCTCTCTCTCTCTAAATATAGATATATATATTTGTGTATGTATATAGATATTATATTTCCCTGTTTCACTTTCAGCAGGGAATTACAGGAATCAAAATTATGCTATATTTATATTCTGTTGAGCATCAAAGGGGAATATTTTAGTTGAAGAAGGTTTTTGTCGATGGGGAATTGCTTCGGATCTGAATTACCTGCTCCTGACCCAAACCCTAGTTCAACTAATCCTAGTAACTTAACCAGACCCTCAACAGCAGGTTCTTCTTTATTTTTTTTAATTGCTAATTACTTTTTCTGGGCTGCTCAAATTTTCCCGGGTTTTCTTGTTTGTGTGCAATAATTATCATTTTATTTCTATATAATTGGAATTAGGGACATCGCGTAGCTACAGCAATGGGGATGGGGTTTCAGGGGCAAGCCAATTCTCAGCAGCTTTAAGTGATGACACGTGTCAGGGTGTGGGGGGAGATATATTGGCGATTTCGAATTTGAAAATATACAGCTACTCGGATTTGAGGAGTGCAACGGGGGGTTTCAAATCGAATACGGTATTGGGGGTGGGTGGTTTTGGGACTGTGTATAAGGGATGGGTGGACGAGAAGACTCTCGCGCCTTGTAAACCCGGTACCGGAATCTTGGTTGCTATCAAGAAGCTCAACCATGAGAGTATTCAGGGTTTTGCGGAGTGGCAGGTTTTTTATTTTAACTCTCTTTTTTCCTTTTTCGTTTATTAGCCTTGGTTAACTACACTATTTCAAAAAAAAACTACATTATTTCACTTTATTTGAATGTATGGCATCCACCTGTAAATATTATGTTATCTGCCTTATCTTGCCTTTTAGATAGTTTTTTTTTGTTGGGGTCCAATAAAATAATTGAGTTTTCATTAGATTATTTAACCAAACGAGACCTTATTTGATTGCGTAATATTATCTGATTGCTCGTTTTCTGTTGGATGCTTCTTGACAGAAGATACTATCCCTAATTTTGTTAAAATATTGGGATTGTTGATTTTACGTTTTCTGCGACAAAGCAAATTTAGTTCAAGAGTTGCTCAATCTTGTGATATATGTTGAGTTGCTCCTATTGATCCAGTATCAACTAAATTCTTAACTTTGAAGCTCGTTTCGCGTCTCCTTTAGTTTGTAATGATTAAATTAAGGCCTCGTTTGGTTGCCATGATAAGATTAGCTAAGATAAGATTAAATGATCTAATGGAACCCAATATTATTATTAGACCTTAAAAAACATGCCTAGAAAGCAAGATATGCCATGATAACATAATATTTGTGAGTCGACCCAACAAGTTCTTGTGGATACCAAACATTAAATAAAGTCCCAATTATTTAGTTAATCATGACTATTCTCCCCAACCAAACGAGGCATAAGAAGATAACAATCTTATGCAGTATTTTTACTTGTCTACTAATATTTGTGAAACTATGGTTGATTTAAATGGATATCATTTTCATCGATCATCTCTTAATCAACTTTATTAAAAAAAAAAAAGAAAATGCTAGTGCTAAGTTTTTTGACAAAACCTAGTCTGATCAATTGTTGTTTCTACAAAATATATATATATATATATATATATATATATATATATATATATATATATATATATATATATATATATATATGGTATGCGGGTGTCGGTATGTTTTTAATAGATAATCTCGTTCTATGCGACTTTACGTAACTGTAGTTGATTAGGAACATTGTTATAAATTGACTTCACTGAACGTTAACTGTAATAGGTCATAGTGGTGGTCACGTTTGTATTTAATTATCTCAATTGATTTGATTTTGGTGATGATGAACGGGAATATATGTGCAGTCAGAAGTAAACTTCTTAGGAAGGCTGTCGCATCCAAACTTGGTAAAACTGTTGGGGTACTGTTGGGAAGATAAAGAGCTTTTACTCGTTTACGAGTTTATGCAAAAGGGAAGCCTCGAAAACCATCTCTTTAGAAGTAAGACCTTTAACTTTTTAGTTTGTTTGGGATAATAAAAAAGAAAAAAATAAAACCCGGAAAATTAATTAGAATTAAAACTGGGTTACACCTCGGATATGCAGGAATTGGTGCTGTTGAACCGTTGTCGTGGGATTTACGTCTCAAAATATCTATAGGGGCAGCAAGAGGCTTGGCTTTTCTGCACACTTCAGAAAAGCAAATTATTTACCGAGACTTTAAGGCTTCCAATATTCTTCTTGATGGGGTAATATTTTTTTTCTATCTTTAAAATAAAATTGATCGCAACTTCTTATAACTCGAGAAAATTTGTTCACTTAATTTTTTCTTATTTTGTTGGATTTGTAGAGTTACAATGCAAAAATATCGGATTTCGGCTTAGCGAAATTGGGGCCTTCAGGTGGGGATTCTCACGTAACAACTCGAGTTATGGGGACTTACGGTTACGCTGCGCCCGAGTACATTGCTACAGGTAACCGACTCTCTGTTTTGACTATCTACTGGTATAACTTAGTTTTAACAGTTATTTAAATTGGAATATTATTAATCCATATCTGAATATTGATTCTGTTTAGATTCTCTCCCGAATAACGTAGTAAATGAATCTAAAAAGATTCCTTTTCGTGTTGTGTGTATTGTTTATATAACAACAGGGCACTTATATGTGAAGAGTGATGTGTATGGGTTTGGTGTGGTGCTGCTTGAGATGCTGACGGGGTTGAGAGCACTTGATACGACACGGCCAAGCAATCGGCATAATTTGGTTGAATGGGTAAAACCATTTCTCTCACAAAAACGGAGATTGAAAACAATTATGGATGCTCGAATACAAGGTCAATATTCAACAAAGGCATCACTAGCGGCTGCTCAGCTTAGTCTTAGATGCTTGGAAAACGAGCAAAAGAAACGGCCTTCTATGAAAGAAGTTGTCGAAGTGTTGGAACAAATTGCTGCTTTTGAAAAACCTAAACAGTTAGCCACTAAATCAGCACCTTCTTCTGCTTCGTCGTCTCGTCACCGCTCTCAATTATCACCTAGATCTCATCCTCACCAAAAGTAATTGACCACCCTTATTTTGGCAAGCTGAAGGTGTGTGCTTTTTTTTTTTTTTAATCATTATTTAATACAATTAATATTATTTGAACATATGGTCAATTCTTTCGTGAGGAATTCTTTTGAGGTAGCTACTGAAGGTGTCTGTCTATCTTTGACATTGATTTAATGTGTTGTAATTTGTAAAATATATAATGAGGATGTATTCAGTGATTTGTTAGTCAGCATTTTCAGTATTTTTTATTTATATGGGTGTGCACGGTTCAGTTCGACTCGGTTATTGCCTAAAATCGAACTATAAAACAAATATATCAGTTTTCGAAAACCTAAAAATAGAAAAATAGAACAGCAACAACTACCAAAAACAATAAACATATAATGCGATAAATTTCCCTAGCTACTGTATATGTATGCATCAAACTCGATATCTCAATTTGCTCATGGCGATGGCCTTATTTTTGGCTCATTCATAAACCTCTTCCAGAACCAATGGCTCCTCCAGACCTGCGTCATCTCCTCGATCGGAATATTCTTTGTCTCGGGCATGAAGAAATAGCAGAACAATGTCATCACTGCTACGAAGAAAGCAAAGAAGATGAATAGACCGTACTTCATTGAGCAGAGCATTGTGAGGAAGCACTGCCCTACTATGAATGTGAAGGCCATGTTAACGGCCACCGTGACGCTCTGTGCTGCCGACCGGACCTCCAGAGGGAATATCTCGCTCGGGTACAGCCACCCCAACGGTCCCCACGACCACGCGAACCCCATTACGTACACGCATATGCACACGACCACAACCGCCGCGAACCAAAAGGGTATATCCGTCACGTTTCCTGACACCCCGAATCTCCACCCGATTAGCCCCGCTATGAGTGACTGGAAAATGAACATTTGCACGCCGCCTTCGAGGAAGAGGCTCCTCCTCCCCCACCGATCGGAACCGTAGATTGACACCCCGGTGGCAAACATGTTGACAACTCCGGTGATCACTGACGAGATAAGTGAGGCGTCCGACCCGAAACCGAGGCTCTGGAAGAGCACTGGAGCGTAGAACATGATGACGTTGATTCCGGTGAACTGCTGGAAGAAAGGGATGAGAATGGACATGTCAAGTTGGGGTCTGTAGCACTTTGTTCCAAAAAGATTCCTCCACGGACTCTCCACGAGGTCCGCTTCGTTCTTGGCAGCCAGCATGTCGTTGAATTCGGCGTCCACGTTATCAACGCCACGTATGCGCTTCAGAAGGGCTTTGGCTTCAATCTCCCTCCCTCTTTGGACCATGGAGTTGGGTGTGTCGGAGAGGAAGAAGGAAGCGATGAGAATTATCACGGCGGGGACACCGGCAAGGCCCAAGCTCAGGCGCCACCCCCAGCCGCCGCTTATCTTGGCCGTCCCGAAGTTGATCAAATTGGCGCAAAGTATCCCAATTGTGATCATCAACTGGAAACAAATGTTGAACCTTCCACGGTAGTTGTACGGAGACATCTCGGAAAGATACAAAGGCACCGACTGCACGTCAATTCAAGAAATTAATTGGGTTGAGTAAATTAAATATCATGCATAACCATATTTAAAAACAAAGAAAAAAAAATACAAAAATAAATAAAATACCTGGTTAGCAAAGCCAATGCCGATCCCAAGTAGAATACGGCCCAAGATGAGCATGGATAGGTGGACAGCACCGGCGTTGAGGGCGGCGCCGAACAAGAAGATAAAACCGGCCATCATCATGGATATACGACGGCCGAATTTCTTGGTGACCTCCCCCGCGGCTAAGGAGGCGAAGAGGGCAGCCAAGTACAGGGAGGATGTGAACAATTGGAGTGTGGGGCTGTTAAACTTGCAGTACTGGTTGGTCGACGTGATCGATTGTTGCCTCTCGTAAACGTCAGGGAAGAATTTTTCCAAGAAAGGCGCCATAGAAGTCACCCCACCTATTCAAGAATGTCAAAATAATTCATAAGAAGAATTTCATAAAGATAGATAGATAGTAATTCATAAGTACGAGGTATATATATATACGTACCAGATATACCAAGATCGTAGCCAAAAATCAAACCACCGGCGGCTCCGGCCAATACAGTTAGGAGAACATAGGGTGTCAGTTTGCCGGGGTACGAAGGTGGAGGACTTCCTCCGTCAAAGGAAACACCACCCATGGATACTAATTAAAACTAGATCAAGAGAGAGAGAGAAGAGTTATATGATCGAGAGCTAGAGAGAAATCAAGTCAAATTAATTAAGCAATCAAAATTAATAACTGGGAAGTATGTACAGCTGTATATATAGGAAGAGAAATCGAGTAGTTGTAATTGGTTTAGGATAGGAGATATATACATATATTATTATGTTATTCTATTACAAATCCATTAATAATACTCTTTATGGATTTAGGATAGGAGTCTTGAGCTGTTTGAAGTTTGAACAACCAAACCATGCATAAACACAAAAGTTATATATTTCTTGTGCGGTAGAGTTGCATAGCAGCCATGATTCTATTTTTATACTAATGAATTATTCAAATTTTTTTTTTTAAATATTTTAATTACTAATCTTAATTTAAATAAATCATTATGAATTAATTAAACCATATTACTAATTCATATTTTAGTTCTTGTTAAAATATGTTTACGTTTTTCAAAATTATACTAATAGGCGCGGGCTCGTAAAACCGCCTATTCTAGCAAAACACACCATCGTCCGTTCACCCAACGGTTATTGATTTGAATGAATTAAATTGGTGGATCTCCTCCAGTAATATTACTGTCTTGCCTTGCAGGCCAAGACAATATTATTAATGAAAATAATATTTTTTTTAGAAGAAAATAAAGGTTTAAAAAAAAGTCAATGTTGGAGAACGGCGGTCAACAACGGTTGAGTCGCCGGGAAAAAAATTAAGAAAAAAAAATTATTTTCAAAATAAAAAATCAAAAAAAATTTACCGCCGAAGTCTGACGGTGTCCATTCGTGGCGGTCAAAATTAGGGTCAAAATTGGTTGATTGGTAAAATTGGGTGTAAATCATGAAATTAAAGTTGAATTAGGGTTTCTAATAGTTGTGGGTAATTTTGGTATATATAAAAGAGTTTTCCTTATTTGCAAATAAGTTTGAATGAGATGAATTTATTTGCAAGACAAAAACGTTGGATGTCCCTTTTTTAATTAAATGATCTTCTTCTCATCGCCATATTTGTCATTTACCCTTTAAATAAATCATTATGAATTTAACTAGAATACTAATTCATATTTTAGTTCTTGTAAATTATGTTTACGGTTTTTTAAATTAGGGTAAATGACAAATAGACCCATAACACATGTATTTAATCAAAAAAGGACTTCTAGTGTTTTTGTCTTACAAAAACACCCACTACTTACAAGTTTATTAAAATTCAAGGCAAGGGTATTTTTTTCGGACATAACCCTGTTGTCAACTGAAAATTAAAAAGCCCTACGCTCGTTTTTCATGTTTTTTGCGCGATTCTTCTCTCTTCTCTCGAGAATTCCTCTATATACTTGTGCATCTGGGAACTAAGCTACGTCTACCTGTTTTACATCGGATCTCGCCGTTTTATCCGGCCGTCCTCTCCTGCTTTCACTATCAATCATATTATGGATGGTATTTTAGTCAAAAGACATGGGTAGGGGTTTATTTGCAAGACTGTTTTTTGTCTGGACCTATGTGCATTTAAGTCTCTTGTCATGGGCCTCTTTGTAATTCGCCCAAAAATCTAATAATATATAGGAGGTAAAAATCTAAAATAATATTTAGGAGATACAAATCTGATAAAAATCTAAAATAATAAAAATAATTACAAATATGGCATTAGGGTTTTTTAAGTTGCCATAACCTTTCTTTCTTTTATATAGACTAGCATTTTTCCCCGTGCGATTCACGAAATATTATTTAAATAGTGAAAAAAAATCAATTTAATACATAATAAGAAAATATAGTACACTACTATAGTAAAATTTAATAATGTAGTATTATTCATATTTTATATAACATTACTTTTTTTAAATCTTACATATTAAGATTTGTAATCCAAATAAATAGACTAAAATTTAACAAAACGAATTTCCAACTTGATCTCTTAAGATTTGAGATATGTTGATGAAAAACCGGAGATTAATAATTGTTGAAAATTATAGTTAAAAAATTAGTACAGAAAAATATTAAAAATAAATAATTACATAAGTAGCAATAATGTAGGATTCTTCGCGGGTTAGTTTTAATTTCGATAATTGTTAAAAGTTATAGTTAGAAATTAATAGAGAAAAAATATTAAAAATAAATAATTACCAAAATACCATTGGGTTTTTTTGGGTTGCCCAGCGTTTAAGGAGATTATTAATTGTTGAAATTATAGTTAAAGAATTAGTACAGAAAAATATTAAAATAAATAATTATATAAGTAGCAATAAGGTAGGATTCTTCGCGGGGTTAGTTTTAATTTTGATCATTATTAAAAATTATAGTTAGAAATTAATAGAGAAAAAATATTAAAAATAAATAATTACAGAAATATCATTAGATTTTTTAGGGTTGCCCAGCATTTCTTTCTTTTATATATAAGATATGCAAAAATCGAACCACTATATGAACTATGAACAAAGAAAAATTGTGTAGAAGGAGCCGTCGGATATTTAGGAGATAAAATCTAAAATAATATTTAGGAGATAAAATACAGATAAAAATTTAGGGTAAATGGCAAATATGAGCATGATAAGGACACTTTAATTAAAAAAAGGACATCCAACTTTTTTAACTTCCAAATAATTGCAGATCATTCAAACTTAATTTGCAAATAAGCAAAACCCTTTTATATATATATATACCAAAATTACCCTCAATTCATCAAAACCCTAATTCAACTCCAATTACATGTTTTACACTCCAATTTAGCCGAATTTCACCAATTAACCAATTTTGACCCTTATTCTGATTTTGACCAGCCACCGTCGGAGACCAGAGGCCAACCGCCGTTGGCTTTTTTTTTTATTTTGAAAACTTGTTTTTTTTTCTGAAATTTTTTTGGCAGGTCAACCGCCTGTAACCGGCGTTGACTTTTGTTTTTTTAGTTTTTTGTTAATTTTTTTTGAAATCTTTATTTTTTCTGATTTTTTCTTTTGGCGTCGTCGACCGCCGTCGTCTTTTTTTTTATTTAATTTCTTTTTACAATTTTGTTTTTCTTAAAAAAATTATTTTAATTAATATTACTGTCTTGACTGCTAAATTACTGTCTCCAACAGTAATTTAACTGTTGATCACAATAATTTAACGGTCTGAGACAGTAATATTACTGTCTCAGGCATTGACGTTTTTTTTCTTTTGAAATTTTATTGTTTCCTTAAAAAAATTATTTTAATTAATATTACTGTTTTGACTTTTAAGTTACTGACTCCAACAGTAATTTAACTCTCGGCGACAGTAATTTAACTCTCATAGATAGTAATTTTACTGTATTAATTAATTTAATCCTCTTGAGTTGCAATTTTGGCGTCTTCGACCATAGTATTACTATCTCCGTCCGTAATATTACTGTCTCATGCAATAATATTACTCTTTGGGACAGTAATATTAGTAATATTACTGTTTTGGTATTCAATATTACTATTTCAGACAATAATTTTGTTATAAACACAATAATTTAGAGAGAAAAAAAAATTAAGGTCGGAGACCGGCGGTTGACCGGACGGAAAAAATTTCAGAAAAAAAGAGTTTTTAAAAAATAATAAAGTTAACATCGGAGAACCGCCAGGTCAACGCGGGAATCTGGCTGGAAAAAAAAATTCATAATTTTTTTTTTCAAATAAATATTAAAATGAGGGTTAATGTGATATGTTTGTTCAAATCCAGGGTCAATGTGTAATATTGAGAAGTTAGAGTGTAATGTATGAAATTGATAAAAATGGGTATGATGAGTTTATTTGTAAGATTATTTTTTGTGTACCTATGTGCATTTAGTTCGTCTCATGTTGAATCAACGGCTCCTTCGACCCTACACCCGGTGATAAACAGCAGGTGGGTCTTCTGCTGCCACATGTTCTTTTGTTTTTTTTTTTTGTTTTTGTTTTTTTTATTTTATTTTAAAACCTCTAAAGGTAAACCCTAACTGGAAATATATTAAAGAATAAAAAAAAGACACGTGGCAGTAGAAGACCCACCCGGTGTTTATCACCGAGTATAGGGTTGAAGAAGTCTTGAATCAATAGAATTTGAGAATTTGAATTTAGCACAATAACTTCGAAAGGGAAGTTTGTTTGGGTTCAAAATGAATTGTGTACAAATGCCAAATTTTATTTCACAAGATACATAGGGGAAATGAGTGATAACCCCCTATTTTAGAAAATATATATCAGGAGGCCCAATAAATATTTCTTTCTTAGTCAAAAACTCAAATTCTAATCTTAATTAGTGAGACCCCCTAAATAAATTAAAATACCCGTTTTGCCATTTTAGTTACAATTTAAAACCCTAGTTTTTCTCTCCACTCATTCAGCCGTTACATCTCATCCCCTCTTTCTCTTATTCTCTCTCTAAATCTCTCTCAATCACGTGATATCTCTCCCCCTCTTTCTTTTCTTCTCTCTCTAACTCTCTCTTTCTCTCTCTATCCACAACCATGGCCACATCTGCTTCTCCCCCGACTTGCGTCGCCGCCGCCGCCGCTGCCCGCTGCCGTTGCTCCCCACGACGAGAATGGAATCGTTGCTCCCTCCGTCGCCGCAAGCAGCCGATGCTCCCTCCGTCGCCGTCTGACGACGCTGCTCCCCCCGTCGCCGTCTGTCGCCGCTGCTGCCCACACTAAGAACGAGATCCATATTCCGCCGTATGAGATCCGTATTTCGACGACGATTTCTATTGCCAGAGAATACGATATGTATCTGGGCCGTAGTCGACGAACGGAATCGGTATTCCGCCGCACGAGTTTTTAGCTTGGTAAGGTTGCAATTTATAATGTATGAAGTAAATAATCGCATGTTTTTAGTTCGTCTTCGTAATAATTAATGACAGGGAGTAGGGCTGGAAAAAAATTACCGATTACCATATACCATGGTATACCAACCAAGGATTACCGAAAAATTACCGAAACAACGGTTACCATTGTCTACGGTACGGTATTAGTACCGTACCATTACAATATGGTACGATATTGGTATTGTATTTCTAATACCACGGTAATACCGTACCGTACCGCAATTTATATTTTAATCCGATTAATATATTTTTTTCGATATTATTTTTTGTAATTCTATTTTGTTTACTTAGAAGCTTATAAATGGCATCAATTATTTTTTCCTTAAGTTAATGGTAGTGTATTTGCTTTTTTTTTTTTTCTACAAAGTTAAATTTTGTAATTGAACATATATATTCTACTAAATTGTCTTTTATGTTTCTTATAGCCAACTAATTTTATTATATATGAATTATGATGTATGAATATTTTATTCTTTTACCTACATGTATGTATAACATTAGTAAAATATTTATTGTATGTAATAATTATTAAGTACAATCAAGTTCCTAACAAATACCTAGTTGTTCCATTAAACAATATTTACATTATCATGGTATATGTTCTTGTTTCAATGAAGAAAATTATGTTAATTATTCTGATTATACATCGGACCTTCTTAGAAAATATTTGGCAACCGTACCGAATCCACCCCTAACTATTTTCAATTAGGATATATATATATATATATATATATATATATATATATATATATATATATATATATATATATATATATATATATATAAAGTCATTTGTTCTTTAATCTTTGATGCATCACCAAGTACGGTAAATACCACGTACCGATTGTACCGTACCGAAAATAACGGTATACCGAACATTGGTATACCGAAGTTTTTGGTACGGTAACGGTATGAATTTTTTCAATACCGCAATGTACGGTAGGTACACGGTATTGAGCTAAATATTTGGCAACCGTACCGAATCCACCCCTAACAGGGAGTGTTAATTTTGTTCATTATGTTAGTTTGTTTTGATTTTGGTGGAGATCTATGGCTTAGTTAGCTAATTTGTCTACAATTTCATTATAATTGGCTATTTGTGGGGGTTTGCTTTTCCTATTATAATTGGTGATTTGTTGGAGTTTGCTTTTCGTATTATCAGTTGTAACTATTACTTATTTGTTGGTGTAGGAGTTAGCTTAGAATTAAGAAAGGATTAGCAATATAAAACTTCTGTTAAAACTTAAATCTGCTACAAATTTTACTATATAAAACTATATATGACTACATGTGACTGCAATCATATATAGTCACATTTAGTAACATGTGGACTTGTAGTACGCTATAGTCATTTGTTCTCGATTTTAATTCGACTCTAATTTTTCGGCTCAACTAATATTTTGTTTCAATTGTCTAGATTTTTTAATCAGTTTCGTGTTTGATCGAGTTCTTTGTTTGTGTCTGTGTGTGTGTGTGCATTCTTTTAGTTTATTATATAATATTCTAATTTGGATTTTTTTTTTCTGCCATTTGAATGAAACGTGTGTCGTAATTAAATGAAATTTTGTATGCTTGGTGAATCTTTTAGGTCCAATTTTATGATTTACCTCTTGAAATTTATGATTTATGATTTGTATTATATAATAACATATAGTAACATGTAGTCATGTATATGTAGTATATGTGGGGAGTATATGTATGTATGTCAGTAAGTGATAGTGTGTGTATGATTTATGATTGTATTATATAGTAACATATAGTAACATGTAGTCATGTATGAGTTATGTGGGGAGTATATGTTGGTGATGTGTATGTATATCAGTAAGTGATAGTGTGTGTATGATTTATATATAGTAACATATAGTAACATGTAGTCATGTATGAGTTATGTGGGGAGTATATGTTGGTGATGTGTATGTATGTCAGTAAGTGATAGTGTGTGTATGATTTATGATTTGTATTATATAGTAACATACAATAACATGTAGTCATGTATGAGTTATGTGGGGAGTATATGTTGGTGGGTGTGTATGTATGTGTCAGTAAGTGATAGTGTGTGTGTGTGTGTGTGTGTGTGTGTGTGTGTGTGTATAGATTCAAATTTGAAGCGAAATTTGTTGTTTGTTTAACTCTTTTTTCTTTTTTTGCAGGTCTTGGTGTTTGAACTACTATGTAGTAAGTTTTTGCGGAGTGGGCTTTGTGTTCATCGTTCAAAACAAGCCGTTCTCGTATTGAAAAGCGGGATTTGAGTCAAATATAGTCGTATAGATGACTATAGATAACTATAGTCATGTATAGTTTCACGTAGCAATATATAGTTATATACAAGTTATGTGGTTTTTCTAATGTATAGTGATCTTGATTATTGTGTTTTTTTCAATTTTTGTTGGGTGTAGATGAAGTTTTTTTTATATAATCAACGGTTTACTATGACTTTGGGGTTAAAAGACAGTACATGACTATATATAACTATACATGACTGTGGTATACTATAGTCATGTGTAGTCAATTTCAGTACAGTAAGTTTCAAAAATTTGAAATTAAAAAAAAAAAATTTAAAATTTTAAAATTAAAAAAATAATAAAAATTAAAAAAATAAAATAATAAAATAATTAAAAAGTTAAAAAAAATAAAAATACTAAAATACAAAAGAGGGTATCTATAAAATATAATAGTAAAATAAATATTTATATTATTTTATTAAATAAATCAATAAAAATGATAAATACATGTCCATAAATGCTAAATGCAGTTGAACAATGATGTTGAATGCAGTTTGGAAGAATTTTAGGGGTGGACCTATCCTTATATATTTTCCATATGGGGGATGTATGTCGAATGGACCCTAACATGTAATACATGTTTGGAAAAATCACGATTAATGGAAAAAACAAAACATGAAAAAATGTCATATATTGAAGAATAAATATATATTGAGAAACGATAATATGTTTCGTTCCTCCTCCAACTAATTAAACTATCTATATCTATATATTTATACAAAAGCAGGAATTAGCAATAATAGAAAGAAAAAAAAGAAAAAAAACGCAAGAGTACCATAGATATATCAACCTCAAACTCGATCTCTCAAGTTGCTCATGGCGATGGCCTTATTTTTGGCTCATTCATAAACCTCTTCCAGAACCAATGGCTCCTCCAGACCTGCGTCATCTCCTCGATCGGAATATTCTTTGTCTCGGGCATGAAGAAATAGCAGAACAATGTCATCACTGCTACGAAGAAAGCAAAGAAGATGAATAGACCGTACTTCATTGAGCAGAGCATTGTGAGGAAGCACTGCCCTACTATGAATGTGAAGGCCATGTTAACGGCCACCGTGACGCTCTGTGCTGCCGACCGGACCTCCAGAGGGAATATCTCGCTCGGGTACAGCCACCCCAACGGTCCCCACGACCACGCGAACCCCATTACGTACACGCATATGCACACGACCACAACCGCCGCGAACCAAAAGGGTATATCCGTCACGTTTCCTGACACCCCGAATCTCCACCCGATTAGCCCCGCTATGAGTGACTGGAAAATGAACATTTGCACGCCGCCTTCGAGGAAGAGGCTCCTCCTCCCCCACCGATCGGAACCGTAGATTGACACCCCGGTGGCAAACATGTTGACAACTCCGGTGATCACTGACGAGATAAGTGAGGCGTCCGACCCGAAACCGAGGCTCTGGAAGAGCACTGGAGCGTAGAACATGATGACGTTGATTCCGGTGAACTGCTGGAAGAAAGGGATGAGAATGGACATGGCAAGTTGGGGTCTGTAGCACTTTGTTCCAAAAAGATTCCTCCACGGACTCTCCACGAGGTCCGCTTCGTTCTTGGCAGCCAGCATGTCGTTGAATTCGGCGTCCACGTTATCAACGCCACGTATGCGCTTCAGAAGGGCTTTGGCTTCAATCTCCCTCCCTCTTTGGACCATGGAGTTGGGTGTGTCGGAGAGGAAGAAGGAAGCGATGAGAATTATCACGGCGGGGACACCGGCAAGGCCCAAGCTCAGGCGCCACCCCCAGCCGCCGCTTATCTTGGCCGTCCCGAAGTTGATCAAATTGGCGCAAAGTATCCCAATTGTGATCATCAACTGGAAACAAATGTTGAACCTTCCACGGTAGTTGTACGGAGACATCTCGGAAAGATACAAAGGCACCGACTGCACGTCAATTCAAGAAATTAATTGGGTTGAGTAAATTAAATATCATGCATAACCATATTTAAAAACAAAGAAAAAAAAATACAAAAATAAATAAAATACCTGGTTAGCAAAGCCAATGCCGATCCCAAGTAGAATACGGCCCAAGATGAGCATGGATAGGTGGACAGCACCGGCGTTGAGGGCGGCGCCGAACAAGAAGATAAAACCGGCCATCATCATGGATATACGACGGCCGAATTTCTTGGTGACCTCCCCCGCGGCTAAGGAGGCGAAGAGGGCAGCCAAGTACAGGGAGGATGTGAACAATTGGAGTGTGGGGCTGTTAAACTTGCAGTACTGGTTGGTCGACGTGATCGATTGTTGCCTCTCGTAAACGTCAGGGAAGAATTTTTCCAAGAAAGGCGCCATAGAAGTCACCCCACCTATTCAAGAATGTCAAAATAATTCATAAGAAGAATTTCATAAAGATAGATAGATAGTAATTCATAAGTACGAGGTATATATATATACGTACCAGATATACCAAGATCGTAGCCAAAAATCAAACCACCGGCGGCTCCGGCCAATACAGTTAGGAGAACATAGGGTGTCAGTTTGCCGGGTACGAAGGTGGAGGACTTCCTCCGTCAAAGGAAACACCACCCATGGATACTAATTAAAACTAGATCAAGAGAGAGAGAGAAGAGTTATATGATCGAGAGCTAGAGAGAAATCAAGTCAAATTAATTAAGCAATCAGAATTAATAACTGGGAAGTATGTACAGCTGTATATATAGGAAGAGAAATCGAGTAGTTGTAATTGGTTTAGGATAACCAACCCTCATAAGCAGAGTTGGTACCTAGCCTTTACCAATAGGGTGAAGGTCTAGGGTTCGAGTCCCTCCTCCCCTACTTCCCATTGTAATGGACTTGAATTTACTCAAAAAAAAAATTGGTTTAGGATAGGAGTCTCTCTTGCATGCATGCGCTTAATATATTATACTAATTAAAATATATTAAGTTATCCTATTACAAATCCAATACTCTTTATGGGATCGTTAAAACTAGTAGATATTAGTTAGTAGTTAGTACTCTTAATTTCCTGAATAATCACAAATCATGCATGCCCAGATGGACTCTCTAATAATCCTGTACGAATTATTTAAAAATTATATGTATTTGCTAGTCTGATAATTTGTTTTAAAATATTTTAAATATTAATATAAATGAAATTATATCTTTATGAATTAAATTATATTATTAATCCGTATTTTAGTTGGGCTCTTTATAAATAAGCCCATCAATGAGTACTTATTCACAATGACAATCACATCTTTATAAATAAGCCCATCAATGAGTACTTATTCACAATGACAATCACATCCAAGACCAAAATAGTCCCTCATAAAAATCCACTCATGGTCCAGATTTTGTAAAAGACCAAAATAGTCCCTCATACTTTAATATGATCCAATTTTATCATTTAATTTAATTTAACCTCAATTTGACCCCAAATTTCACAAATTATTCAATTTTGACCCAAAACACATTTTTATCGACAATTTCGTCCGTCACCGCTGTTGACCGTCGGTCTCCGGCGTTGACTTTTTCTTTTTCTTCCTTCCTGTTTTTTCTGCCACGGGTTTCCGGCGTTGACTTTTTCGATTTTTGTTTTCGTTTAAACAGCAATATTGATGTGATTGACAGTAATATTAAGGGTTTTTGGCACTTTGCACCCTTGAATTACACCATTTTGGCACTTTGCGCCCTTAAATTGCAAAATTCGCAGATTGCACCCTTGAAACATAAATTGTTTGGCAATTTGCACCCCAAATCACTTTTGGCTTAGAAAACTTACCTGCAACTTGTTGAAAACCTGGAAGATGGGCGAATTCGCAATTCTCTAATTGTCTATCCTCTTCCCCCAATTCTTAATCATCGTTCCACCATTTTTACATTTCGTCCTATTAATAAAATAATCCTAAATTCTTCTTACCCGTTTCTACTTGCCATAATATGTAAATTCTGAACTAAAACTCAAGAATGGTCGAAAATATATAGACAAGAGTCCGATAACACACCTTCAAAAAATCAAGTTTTATTCCATGGTAACGCTAATTTTTTTTTTTAATAATTTTGCGGATCCAAACTATTCAATGGGAGCACAAAAATATTTCCATCATGAAACTAATAGGCACCACCTTTCTACCACCAAATAAACTTCTCAGTAGCCTTATTTTGTCATTTGACTATTCAAAAAAAAAATTTGAGGGCTCGGCCTAAAATTTTCAGTTACATTATTTTTCATACTCAAAAGAAAAAAAAAAGGTGATTTACTATTATTGTTTAGTGTTTATACCGGTTTTACCATTGAAAAAAATGACTAAAAAGATTTTAGAATTTTTTGATTGAAGGGACGAAAGATAAAAATGG
>NW_012192892.1:278914-291101 GCF_000504015.1 Erythranthe guttata
AGGCCCGTGACGACCCACAGACGGAGGCAGCTTCAGGCTCAACCTACCTTTTCTATTGTCACGTCAATACAGTAATACTACAATAATAGAGAGTAATATTATTACGTTACTCTGTGAATAACTCAAACAAAATAAAAAAAAAAAGCCAAACAAAATAATAATATTGATGTGGTTGACAGTAATAATACTATAACAACAGTAATATTACCGTCAACCACAGTAATATTATTGTATTCACAGTAATATTACAATAATAGACAATAATATTATTACGTTACTCCGTGAATAACTCAAACAAAACAATTAAAAAAAATAATATTGATGTGGTTGACAGTAATATTGTTGTGTTTAAAGTTATTTTACTGTCAACGACATTAATATAATTACGTTGACTTGTCAACAAATCAAACAAAATTAAAAAAAAAAATAACAAAAACAAAATAATAATATTACGTTAATTTACTGTCGACGGCAGTACGATTACATAAATATATTGTCAACAACAGTACAATTACGTTAATATACTGTCAGTGGCAGTATAATTACGTTAATTTACTGTCAGTGACAGTATAATTACCGTTAATGACAGCAAAATTATGGTCAACGTTTACCGGCGGACGTAAAAAAAAAAAAAAAAAGTCAACGCTGGAGACCGGCGGGCAACGCTGGAATCCGGCCGTCAACGCAGGAATCCGGCGGCGGAAAAAACAAAAAAGAAAAAAAAATCGGAAAGTCAACACCGGAATCCGGCGGCAAAATTTTTTTTTTTGTGGTCAAAATTGATTAAAAATTAGATTTTTTTGGTCAAAATTGATTAAATTGGGGTTACAATTAAGAATTGGGTATAAAGTGTTGGGGGTAATTTTGCCATATAGATGAATTTTTCTTTTATTTATAATTAATACTAAATGAATGGGCTTATTGGTGAAAGAGATAACCCCAAAACCTAAAATAATAAAGATACTTGGTTAAAGACTTATGCATTAAAACCCAATTTTGTTCGTGATAAAATATTTTTATGGTTTCTATAAATTATACCAGTCAATGAATGACTAACGTACTATAGTCCAATTTGAGTACATGGTTTTACACTTTTATTTATGATATCATCACACTGGCAATGATTTGTGAGTTAATCTCAAAAGGGCTCATGAAAATGGCGTTTAATTAAAAAAAGTCTTCTTGGCGTGGGATCGCACAACACTGGCACTTTACGAAAAAGTGCAGCCCCGTTTTCTTAAAGTTAGGTCAACAGGAATCGCACCATAGGAAAGTCTTAAAAAGAAAGCTCCTATTTTCAAAGTAATTTTGGGGTGCCAAATCCGTTTCAAGAAAATATGCGTTGGGCTTTTTCATTCGGATAAGCCCCCAATAATCCGCCACTTTAAACTTCCCAGAAATATATTCCGTAAAAATTAATTGATCCTGAGAGAGAGATCAAATCGAATTTTCTTTTGTTGATAGGCAGAGAGAAAATGTTTGTATAGATCTGCCTGACCCTTTGATTCTTTGCAAGTACATCACCATCATACCACCGATCCCTCCAAAAAACAATTTTTCCCTGGCCAATCAATTTGTTGAGATTAAATATTCCTCATATGTTGCATCTATATTATTTTAAATTGATTGGCTATTTAACAAATTTCTAGATTTGTAATATTTTGAAATATTAAATGTATTAATTTATTAAAGTTTAACTCTACTGTGAGTAGCTACAATATATGTTTAAGAGATTAAATTCTGAGCGGATGAGCCGATATTTAATATAAATCGGATTCCACTAATTTTTTGACATGTGGCACTTTTAAGTCTAACTCTTAATAAATTACGCTATTATAATTAGGGTAGGAGGGGTTACGGGTTCTGCTGGGTTTTTTTTTTTTTTTTTTCCAATTATTAGAATACTAATTATATTTTAGGGCCCATTTGATATACACCCCTCATGTGGAACTTATATAGGCCTAGGTCCACCCCTAAAATTCTTTCTTTGATATAACCCCCTGGAGAGGTAAAAGTACTATTGGGCCCTTATGTTCTATTTCCACCCAACTGCATTCAGCATTTTCGCCCCTACATTCAGCATAATGATGAACTGCATTTAGCATTTTAGGCATGCATTTATCATTTTTATAAATTATTTTAATAAAAATATAAATTCATATTTTATTATTATTTTTTATATATATCGTATTTTGTATTTTTTTAATTTTTTAATTTTTTTTAATTTTTAATTTTTTTAAGTTTTTTAATTTTTTTAATTTTTTAATTTTTTTAATTTTTTTAAATTTTTAAATTTTTTTATTTTTTTTTATTTTTTTAATTTTTTTAATTTTTTAATTTTTAATATTTTAATTTTTTTAATTTTTTTTGGATAAATTTACTGTACTGAATTGACTATATATGACTACAATATACCACAGTCATGTATAGTTATATGTAATCATGTACTGTCTTTTTACCCCAAAATTAATCTACACCAACAACAAAATTCAAAATTTAATCTTGATATTATAAATCAACTAACCCAAAAAAATTGAAAAAACAACAATCACATGCATATAATCTTTAAAGCATGAACACACATTACTATACATTAAAAAACACATAACATACATATAAATATATGTTACTACATGTGACTATAGTTATATACAATTATCTATAGTTATATAAGTGGCATAAGTCCGGAGTACTGTAGCATGAATCCAACTTCACAAAGGCACTTCATCGAATTTTATTCTCTGCATGTCATAAAATTATAATAAAAGCAAAACCTGCGACAAAAAAATACGAGTTAAATAGCAAAATGGAACATGCGAGTTAGGTTACATGAAAATTACAAAAAAAATTTGATTTTTTTTGTTGATAAATTTACTGAACTAAAATCGACTACAATTGACTATAGTATACTACAAGTCCTATATATAGTCATGTATAGTAACAAGTAGTCATGACTATACATGACTACATGTGACTGACTATATGTGACTGTATATGACTAAATATAACTGTATATTCACCTTACTCAAATCACCCATGTAAGTAACCATTACTGGTTAAATTTCTATTACAGACAAACAAAGCTCTCACATATTAGGTATTTCAAATCATCTTCAAATAAATACAAAAACAAATTACATATATATGATTTATAATAAAAAATCAAATTACATGAAAAATACAAAAAAAAAATATGATTTTTTTGTTGATAAATTTACTGAACTAAAATCGACTACAAATAACTATATTATAATACAAGTCCTATATATAGTCATGTATACATGTAGTCATGACTATACATGACTACATGTGACTAACTATACATGACGCTCATGTAAGTAACCACTACTGGTTAAATTTCCATTACAGACAAACAAAACTCTCACACTTTAGGCATTGCGAATCATCTTCAAATAAATTATAATATGATTTATAATAAAAAATCAAA
This sequence comes from Erythranthe guttata, assembly GCF_000504015.1. The sequence goes on from NW_012192892.1 coordinate 282,363, forward strand.
TTAATCCAAAGAAAAATATTTTAATATTAATTGTTCACAGATCTTAAAAAATATAGTATATCAGTGTTTTTTTATATATAAATGCAGTAAATATATACAAATCGAACACCACCAATTCCAGATCTGACTACACATCGTCGGATCACAATTTAAAATTTTTGAATTTAGTTGATTTTCATAAAAAAAAAAAAAGGTGAAATAGTTAAGAGACATCAGATCTTAAAAAATAAATTAAAAATGGATGGATATTCATAAATTAAAAAAATAACTTAAAAAAGTGAAGTGAATGGGTTAGTACCGAGTTCAAGGCGGTGGGAGGAGCAACGACGGCCGGTACAAGGCCGTGGCGGAGCAGCGACGCAAGGCGGCGGCGGAGCAGCGACGGCGGCAGCGCAAGGAGGTGAGGGGAGCGACGGCGGCGGCGGCGCAAGGAGGTGGGGCAGCAGCGGCGACGGCGGCGGAGAGCTTAGGGTAGAGAGAGAGTTAGAGAGAAAGAGATGAAGAGAGAGAAATAAAGAAAGAGAAGAGAGAGAGAGAGTTAGAGAGAGAAAGAAAGAGAAGAGAGAGAGAGAGTGGGGAAGTGGGGAGGGGACGGCTGATGGAAGTTGTTTGGGGGGGAAAGAAAAAAAAGTTAGGGTTTAGAGTTTTAAATTGTAATTAAAAAGGGCAAAATGGGTATTTCGATTTGTCTAGGGGGGTCTATCAAATTAAGATTAGAATTTGGGTTTTTGACTAGGAAAGAAAAATTCATAGGACCTATCCCTATATATTTTCAAAACTAGGGGGTTATCCCACATTTCCCCTATATTTTAATTTAAATTATCCACGTGTCAATCATCCTATGGCATCCTATTTTCTTATTAAAACAGACCATCCGGTCTAAATTTACACCCTATGTTTAAAATTTAAATGTGTAAATGATATAGCGTAAATGTGTAATGATTTGTGTATAACATTTAAGTAATATGCAAAACATTATGTAAGTGTGAAAATCTAACTATTTAGGTTAAAATCTGTTAAAAGAAGGGTAAAAAACATAAAATTATCCATTGTTAAGGAAAATTTGCGCCAATTCTCCTGTGTTCTTTATATTGTGTAAAACTCTCTCTTGTGTTTTTTTTTCCTTGCATAAAATCCCCAACTATAGAGGGATTTTATGTAAGTTTGTAATATAAAAAGATTTGGTACATGATTTTGCAACACAAGAGAAGTTTATATAAAGTTAATTTATTCATTTAAAATTGAAAAATTGTTTCCTTAAATTTGGTCGAATGCACCAATCAATTTTCAATATGAAAAATAAAAAAAGTAATAGTACACATGGAAGTTTGAACCAATGTTTTAAAAATCGGACCGAACATAGAACCGAACAACTTACTAGGTCGCGGTTGGATTGGTTCAACCGGGACCCGACCAGGTTTTTATATATATATTTTTTTATTTTTTAATATATAATCTTAAGATGATTATTATACAAATATTTATTCAATACTTATATTATTCATTAGATGTCAACCAAAAACTCTAATTTATTAACTATTCACAATAAAATTGAAACGTTAAGAGAATAGAAATTAATTTTGAAACATTAATAGCATAATTTAGACATTACATATGTCAATAAGAATTAATGAATATAATTATATAAATTTTTGAAGTATTATAAGAAAAAACATAAAATCTCTATCAGTAAAGGGCAAACGGCAAAAAGGGACACGACAAGGGACTCAAATATGCACATTGGTAAAAAAAAGCAGTCTTTTATATAAACTCATCCCCGTGTCTTTAGTCTAAAATACCCTCCATAATATAATTTTTATCAATTCCATCCATTATACTAGGGCTGGGCAAAAATTACCAAATACCGATTACCACGGTATACCTACCATAAATTACCAAATAAATAACTAACTATCGGTTACCACTACATTTGGTACGGTATCGGTACCGTACCATTGCCTTACGGTACGGTAGCGGTATTGTATCTTCAATACCATGGTAATACCGTACCGCAACTTTGTATTTTTAAATTTAGTTAATATATTCAACAAATATTCAACTTTGTACTTTATATTCAACTTTAGATAAAAAAAAAATATAGTCAACAAATATTATAAAGAAAATAAAAAACAAGAATAACGATATGATACATCATATATATATTATATATACATAATTATAATTTTTTTATTATCTTCATTTATTTATGCAAACTCAATATTAGCTTTCGTTAAAGTTGTTTATGTCACGTACTTCTTTAGTTTCAAAGTCCAATTAATCACTTATTGGTGGAATAATTTTTGCCATATTTTCTTCTCCCTTTCTTTCCCCCCTGAGTTCCCAGTCTTCTGTTTAATTTGCATTATTGCAATTTTTTTTTTTATTTCTCTTACTTAAACCATCAAACATTTTTGCTCATTACAAGTTTCTACAATTTTTCTATAGATATCTTAGTAAGCATTAGTTAATTAAAGCAACACATGCTACTACGGTTGTATAATATATATTCATGTAGATTGCTTAATCGATCACCATATTCATTTGCTTAATTTGTTGTATTTATGCATTTATTTAGTATTCATCTTAATTATGATATCATCCGAGTTCATCAAAAAAATGATGTACGGTAGATTACCACGTACCGATCATACCGTACCGAAACTTACGGTATACCGAATAACGGTATACCGCAATTATTGGTACGGTAACGGTATAGAATTTTTCAATACCGAAAGATACGGTAGGTACACGGTATTGAACAAAATGTTCGGTAACCGTACCGAAACCACCCCTACATTATACTCTAAATTCCTTAAGATTACACATTGACCCTGGATTTAAACAAATATATTACATTAACCCCATTTTAATAATTTCTTGAAAAAAGATTTTCTTTTTTAGAAAATAATTTTTTTCTGAATTTTTTTTCCCGCCAGATTCCGGCGTTGACCGAGCAGTTATCCGGCGTTGACTTTTTTATTTTTTTCTTTGAAAACTTTTTTTTCAAAAAATTTTTTTCGGCCGGTCAACCGCCGTTCACCGCCGGTCTCCAGCGTTGACTTTTTTTTTTTTTTTTTTTTTGGAATTTTGATTTTTCTTCAAAAAAATATTTTGAATTAATATTACTGTCTTGGCTGCGAAATTACTATCTAAGAAAGTACTATTACTGTTTGGGACAGTAATATTATGAATATTATTTGTCCGATCAGTAATATTATGGGTGGCAATTTGGCTCCGGTTCCATGGATCTGATTAGATTCGGTTCGGTCCATAAGGATCTAGTTTAGATTAAATCTAGTTGAAATAAACCGGATCGGATCTAGTTGAATTTTTTTAAAACTAGATCCATGTGGATCAACTTTAGATCCATTGAAAGTTGAACTAAAATCGAAGTGGGTCATATTGGATCCACTTTACATCCATTCAAAGTTCAACTAAAAATAAAGTGGGTCATATTGGATCCAACCAAAACCAAATTAAATACTAAAATAATTTTCTAAAGAAAATCAAATATTATTTTAATTGTAAATTTAAAAGATCAAACATTTTGAACCCTAATTAGAGAGGGATATATATATATATATATATATATATATATATATATATATATATATATATATATATATATATATATATATATATATATATATATATATATATGTGTGTGTGTGTGTGTGTGTGTGTGTTTGTGTGAAAAAATGTGTGTGTATGTGTATGTAAGTGTGTGTGTAAAAAAGTGTGTGCGTGTGTTTCAAATGTGTGTGTGAAAATGCATGAATATTATGTGTGATTGTAAAAGTTGAGATATTAAACCCCATCAATTGAGATATTAAACCCAAAAAGTTGAGATATTCAACTTCATAATTTGAATTAAAGATGGAATGGATCCATGTGAATCCAATCCGGATCGGTCTAAATTTCATCCACATTAGATCTATTCAAATAGGTTGATTTAGGATCCGGTTCCATTTGGATCCGATTCACATGGATCCGGATCGGATCCGGTCCAAGTTGCAAAATTGCCGCCCCTAAGTAATATTAATAAAATTACTGTTCCAAACAATAATATTATTGCATGAGACAGTAATATTACGTTCGTAAACAATAATATTACAGTCGAAGACAGCAAAAATGCAGGCCAAGACGATAAAATTAATTAATACAGTAATGTTACTGTCTCAGACAGTTAATTACTGTCTGAGACAGTAATTTAGCAGCCAATACAGTAATATTAATTAAAATATTTTTTTCTCATAAAAAACAAACTTTCAGAAAAAAAAAAAGTCAATTAACAGTTAAATAACTGCTCGAGACAGTAATTTAATTTTTTTTTCTTAATTTTTTTCCCGGCGACTCAGCCGTTGTTGACCGCCGTTCTCCAGCATTGACTTTTTTTAAACCTTTATTTTCTTCTAAAAAAAATATTATTTTCATTAATAATATTGTCTTGGCCTGCAAGGCAAGACAGTAATATTACTGGAGGAGATCCACCAATTTAATTCATTCAAATCAATAACCGTTGGGTGAACGGACGATGGTGTGTTTTGCTAGAATAGGCGGTTTTACGAGCCCGCGCCTATTAGTATAATTTTGAAAAACGTAAACATATTTTAACAAGAACTAAAATATGAATTAGTAATATGGTTTAATTAATTCATAATGATTTATTTAAATTAAGATTAGTAATTAAAATATTTAAAAAAAAAAATTTGAATAATTCATTAGTATAAAAATAGAATCATGGCTGCTATGCAACTCTACCGCACAAGAAATATATAACTTTTGTGTTTATGCATGGTTTGGTTGTTCAAACTTCAAACAGCTCAAGACTCCTATCCTAAATCCATAAAGAGTATTTGATATGCCTAATTGGGCCAACCCAATGGGCCTACAATTTCTTTACCTACTGGGCTACGAGCCCAATATCGAAGACCAATATCACCGAGGCCCAAACACCTTCAAGTAAGGCTTAGGCCCAACAAAGCAAACCCAACCCAATAAACGACATATAAATAGAGGTTTTACTCATTTTATTAAGGTACGTCCTATTAACTGAGCAATACTACAATACGTAGTCTCTCGACTATTTCTATGATCAGCACGTCTGACTTGAGCGTCGGAGGGGTTTCCGCCGGATCAACCCCCGGCGTAGTTCACGTTTGTTCATTTCGCAGGTACCTCAGGATCATCAAGTTGTCAAGCTACTGATCTGCTTTGCTCTCCCAGTTCGTTTTCTACACTACCCCAGATGATCTACATTTTAGCATCATCATTTTGGCGCCGTCTGTGGGAACGATGCAAACCAGATCACGTAGCCAACAAGATCCTCCTGAGGCGTCTGCTCGGAGAGAAAATGACACAACTAACGACCTCCCACTTCGTGGAGGCTCTGGCTTGCCACCTCCTCCACGTTCCATGGATCCGCCTCGCGAGGTTCAGCTGATCCCCCTCGGGACCCACCACTCGCCGATCCACCACTCCCTGCTCCTCAAATGGTTCAAATAACCGAGGATGCGCTTCAACGCATGATAGCAGAAGCTTCAACTCGCGCTGCCACAGAGGCCGTGACCCAATATATCGCCACGATGGGAGCAAATGCTCCCAACGCGATACCAGCACCTGCTCCACATGTGGAGCCACCTATGGCACCACCGCCATCGACTCCCTGGGGGCTTACATCTGCCCCCAAAATATTTCGCTCGCCAAGGGTTATCGACTCCCTGGGGGCTTACATCTGCCCCCAAAATATTTCGCTCGCCAAGGGTTATCGACTCCCTGGGAGCTTACCTCTGCCCCCAAAATATCTCGCTAACCAAGGGTTATCGACTCCCTAGGGTTATGCAGTGCCCCCAAAACATTTCGCTCGCCAAGGGTTATCGACTCCCTGGGGGCTTACATCTGCCCCCAAAATATTTCGTTCGCCAAGGGTAATTGACTCCCTGGGGGTTGATAGTGCCTCCAAAATAATATGCTCGCCATGGGTCATCGACTCTCTGGGGGCTACTTCCGCCCCCCTCGAACGGTTCAGATAACTGAAGAGGACCTTCAGCGTATGATCGCCGAAACTTCAACAATATCAACTTCTACTTGCTCCTCTAACGATTCAGATAACCGACAAGGACCTTCAGCATACGACCGCGAAACCTTGAACTCGTGTTGTCACTGAAGCAACGACACAACCGTGTGCATTCACCTCAGACCATAGGTCTCGAGCGCCTCATCCTACAGTGGGTGGTTAACCCATCCCAAGGTTGGGCATCACCCTTACCTTTCAACCCCAAGTGGGTTCACATCACATTGCAAGAGACGAGTATAATCTTCCTACTCAAAAAATAGAACATCCCAAGGAGTGAACATCAACCACAAAAAAAAAGAGGGTAAAATCGCGCACGCGAAACCCCAAAATAAGATAAAAAAAATACAAGAACAAGAAGAAGAAAAAAGAGAGTAAAAGAAGAAGAATTAGAAGAAGAAAGGAAGAAGAAAGAAGAAAAAAAGAAGATAAAAAAATACAAGAACAAGAAGAAGAAAAAAGAGAGTAAAAGAAGAAGAATTAGAATAAAAAAAAAAAAAAAAAAGAGCGTCAAAAAAAATCGAATCGAGCCGGTCGCGCGCCCCAAACTCCTGCAAGCGCGCGCCCCGCTCCCCAACCGCCTGCAGGCGCGCGCCCCGGGCCCCAACATGCTCCCCGCGCCCCAACAAGCCTGCGCGCGCCCCCCACCTCCAAGAACCCCGCGCGCGCGCGCTCCCCGTTTCCCGGCACTCCCTCGCGCACGCTCCTCGCTCCCCAGTAGCCCCGCGCCCGCGCAGTGCCTTCGCTCCCTGACACGCGCGCGCGCCCCGCTCCCCGACACGCGCGCGCGCGCGCCCCGCTCCCTGACACGCGCGCCCTGCTCCCCGACACATGCGCGCGCGCGCGCCCCGCTCCCCAACACGCGCGCCCGCGCCCACCTAGCCGCGCGCGCCCCGCCCTCCGACGCGCGCGCACGCCCGCGCTCCCGCTCCCCGACACACGCGCACGCGCCCTGCTCCCCTACACGCGCGCGCGCGCGCTCCTATCCCCAACACGCGCGCGCGCCCCCTACGCTCTTGCCGGGTGCGCCCTCGCGCCCCGCTCCGCGCCCCGGTTGTCCAGCAAGCCCGCGCCCTGTTCCCCGCGCGCTCAGCTAGCCTGCGCCCCATCATGCGCGCACTTTGTGCCGCCGAAAAAGAAAAAAAAAAAAAAGGGTAAAAACCGCAGCCAAGCCGCGCCCGAGCCGAGCCACGCGCGCGCGGCTCCATTTAAGGAAAAAAAAAAAAAAAACTCGGGCACGATTCCCTAGACGCGCGCGGGCACGAATCCCGAGGTGCGCATCCGGCACGCTTCCCGAGGCAAAAAAAACGGGCACGGTTCCCGAGGCAAAAAATACTCGGGCACAATCCCCGAGGCGCGCGGGCACGAATCCCGAGGCGCGCATCCGACACGCTTCCCGAGGTAAAAAAAAAGGGCACGATTCCCGAGGCAAAAAATACTCGGGCACGATTTCCGATGCGCGCGCGGGTATGAAACCCGAGGCAAAAAAACGGGCACGATTCCCGAGGCAAAAAATAATCGGGCACGATCCCCGAGGCACACGAGGGCACGAATCCCGAGGCGCACATCCGACACGCTTCCCGAGAAAAAAACGGTCACGATTCCCGAGGCCAAAAAAAAAAAGTTGGGCACGATTCCCGAGGCGCGCATTCGGCACGCTTCCCGAGGCGCGCATCCGGCATGCTTCCCTAAACAAAAAAAAAAAGAAAAAAAAAAGGAGAAGAAAAAGTGAATAAAGCAACATGCTGCGTCACTCTCGAGGAAGTCCCTATCAGCTCCTCATAAAATTCTTAACAGCTCTACACTCTCTCTCTCCGTGCACTACATGCGCGCGTGCCCCCCTCCATGTGGGCTACTGCGAGCATGGACCCCAGGTGCACGCAAACTCAGGCACATCAGCGTCCTACAATGCGTGCCGCCTCTCCTACCTCGTAGCGCGCACTTACCTGAGGTCGCGCACAACTCTCAAAATTCTACATCAAATCACGTGAAGATTTTGACGCACTTTACTAAATCGCGCGAGAATTTCTGTGCGCTCCACCAAATCACTTGATAGTTTCACCTCGCTTAACCAAATTGCGCGAGCTATTCAACGCGCCTACCAAGTCGCGCTCGCTATCAAACGGATAAATAAAAAAAAAATTATTTTTCCACGCCATGCCAACGATTAACGCAAGACTACAACACCGATCTACTTTCGACACGATCTGGTACCCTTTTCGACTTGGCTCCCACATCGTCTCGAGAGTGGGGGGCTTGCGAGACAACTCCCACAAGGAGCCAACTCGCTAGTACTACCACCCGCAGCGAGATAACTCCAACGAGGAGCCAACTCCCCCGGGTCTCATAACCACAGCGAGATAACTCCCACGATGAGACCACTCGCTCCGTCCTACAACCCGCAGGCAGCGAGACAACTCCCACGAAGAGCCAACTCCCTCGGGTCTACGGAACCACAGCAAGATAACTCTCACGAGGAGACAATTCGCTCAGAGCGACCTCAATCCGCGCGCTCCTCAGTCGCGCGCCATCTGATGCTCCTACAACTCCGTTGCGAGGCAAACTCCCACGAGGAGACAACTCGCTCGATCCTACAAACCCGTTGCGAGACAACTCCATGAGGAGCCAACTCCATCGGCATTACGAATCCGCAGCGAGACAATTCC
>NW_012192892.1:291201-339011 GCF_000504015.1 Erythranthe guttata
GAGGAGATAACTCGCACGGTCATATAACCCGTTGCGAGGCAACTCTCACGAGGAGCCAACTCCCTCGGGTCTACGAAAACATAGCGAGATAACTCCCACGAGGAGACCACTCGCTCCGTCCTACAACCCGCAGCGAGACAAGTCCACGAGGAGCCAACTCGCTCAGTAATACAACCCGCAGCGAGACAACTCCCACGAGGAGACAACTCGCTCGGCCATACAACCCGTTTCGAGATAACTCCCACGAGGAGACAATTCGCTCAGAGCGACCTCAGTCTGTGCGCTCCTCAGTCGCGCGCCATCCGATGCTTTTACAACTCCCCTGCGAGACAACTCCCACGAGGAGCCAACTCGTGCAACAATACAACCCGCAGCGAGACAACTCCCACGAGGAGACAACTCGCTCGGTCCTACAACCTCTTACAAGGAAACTCCCACGAGGAGCCAACCCCCTCGGGTCTCAAAACCACAGCGAGATAACTCCCACGAGGAGACCATTCGCTCCGTCCTATAACCCGTTGGGACAACTCCCACGAGGAGCTAACCCCCTCTAGTCTCAAAACTACACCGAGATAACTCCCACGAGGAGTCCACTCGCTCAATCCTACAACCCGTTGCGAGACAACTCCCACGAGGAGCCAACTCCCTCGGATCTCAACACCACAGCGTGACAACTCCCACGTGCAACCACCTCACTCGATAAATATTACTCACCGCGAGACAACTCCCATGAGGAGACAACTCGCCCGAAATTCACTATATAATCACAAGCTCAAGTTAGCACGATTACAACCCTAGAAGCACTTAGAGACATTATGAGAATCTATATAGCCTGGCCAGCTTGATTACTCAAAAATATCTACTTGTTTTCGATGGGTCATTCATTAAAACGTGGCCACGGTCCAAACATACTTAAGACCCACGAGGTCTAACAAGGGGCACGACCCCCATAAAAAAAAAAAAAATCTTGAGAGTCTGATCCCCTCCTCAAGTACATCACGCACAAGGCTATATGTAAACACATATAAGCAACGCGTCAAAACATTGACAATGTCGAAAAATAACAACTCCCATGAGGAGAATACTAGCTCCGTGCTACTACATTATCGTGAGACAACATCCACGAGGACGTAACTCGATCAACTCGATTACCCCAGAGACAACTCCCACGAGGAGATTACTTGATCCGTGCTACTACATTATCGCGAGACAACTCCCACGAGGACATAACTCGATCAACACTATTACCCCGCGACAAGATAACTCCCACGAGGAGATAAATCGCTACTACATCGTCGCGGGACAAAACCGACGACTCAATTAATTTATATCGCGGCAACTTTGTCGCGCTATGCGCCAACGCGCATTCACACCCCTCCGACACACGCTCCAACGCGTTTTCGCATACCATTAGGCCATACGCCAACGATCGACTTCTACAATTTTTACTCTCGACACGATCTGAGACCCATCACAACATGGCCCCCACATCGACTCGAGAGTGGGGGGCTTAATGATATGCCTAATTGGGCCAACCCAATGGGCCTACAATTTCTTTACCTACTGGGCTACGAGCCCAATATCGAAGACCAATATCACCGAGGCCCAAACACCTTCAAGTAAGGCTTAGGCCCAACAAAGCAAACCCAACCCAATAAACGACATATAAATAGAGGTTTTACTCATTTTATTAAGGTACGTCCTATTAACTGAGCAATACTACAATACGTAGTCTCTCGACTATTTCTATGATCAGCACGTCTGACTTGAGCGTCGGAGGGGTTTCCGCCGGATCAACCCCCGGCGTAGTTCACGTTTGTTCATTTCGCAGGTACCTCAGGATCATCAAGTTGTCAAGCTACTGATCTGCTTTGCTCTCCCAGTTCGTTTTCTACACTACCACAGGTGATCTAAATAATTAGCATCATCAGTATTATTAATGGATTTGTAATAGAATAACATAATAATATATGTATATATCTCCTATCCTAAACCAATTACAACTACTCGATTTCTCTTCCTATATATACAGCTGTACATACTTCCCAGTTATTAATTCTGATTGCTTAATTAATTTGACTTGATTTCTCTCTAGCTCTCGATCATATAACTCTTCTCTCTCTCTCTTGATCTAGTTTTAATTAGTATCCATGGGTGGTGTTTCCTTTGACGGAGGAAGTCCTCCACCTTCGTACCCCGGCAAACTGACACCCTATGTTCTCCTAACTGTATTGGCCGGAGCCGCCGGTGGTTTGATTTTTGGCTACGATCTTGGTATATCTGGTACGTATATATATATACCTCGTACTTATGAATTACTATCTATCTATCTTTATGAAATTCTTCTTATGAATTATTTTGACATTCTTGAATAGGTGGGGTGACTTCTATGGCGCCTTTCTTGGAAAAATTCTTCCCTGACGTTTACGAGAGGCAACAATCGATCACGTCGACCAACCAGTACTGCAAGTTTAACAGCCCCACACTCCAATTGTTCACATCCTCCCTGTACTTGGCTGCCCTCTTCGCCTCCTTAGCCGCGGGGGAGGTCACCAAGAAATTCGGCCGTCGTATATCCATGATGATGGCCGGTTTTATCTTCTTGTTCGGCGCCGCCCTCAACGCCGGTGCTGTCCACCTATCCATGCTCATCTTGGGCCGTATTCTACTTGGGATCGGCATTGGCTTTGCTAACCAGGTATTTTATTTATTTTTGTATTTTTTTTTCTTTGTTTTTAAATATGGTTATGCATGATATTAATTTACTCAACCCAATTAATTTCTTGAATTGACGTGCAGTCGGTGCCTTTGTATCTTTCCGAGATGTCTCCGTACAACTACCGTGGAAGGTTCAACATTTGTTTCCAGTTGATGATCACAATTGGGATACTTTGCGCCAATTTGATCAACTTCGGGACGGCCAAGATAAGCGGCGGCTGGGGGTGGCGCCTGAGCTTGGGCCTTGCCGGTGTCCCCGCCGTGATAATTCTCATCGCTTCCTTCTTCCTCTCCGACACACCCAACTCCATGGTCCAAAGAGGGAGGGAGATTGAAGCCAAAGCCCTTCTGAAGCGCATACGTGGCGTTGATAACGTGGACGCCGAATTCAACGACATGCTGGCTGCCAAGAACGAAGCGGACCTCGTGGAGAGTCCGTGGAGGAATCTTTTTGGAACAAAGTGCTACAGACCCCAACTTGCCATGTCCATTCTCATCCCTTTCTTCCAGCAGTTCACCGGAATCAACGTCATCATGTTCTACGCTCCAGTGCTCTTCCAGAGCCTCGGTTTCGGGTCGGACGCCTCACTTATCTCGTCAGTGATCACCGGAGTTGTCAACATGTTTGCCACCGGGGTGTCAATCTACGGTTCCGATCGGTGGGGGAGGAGGAGCCTCTTCCTCGAAGGCGGCGTGCAAATGTTCATTTTCCAGTCACTCATAGCGGGGCTAATCGGGTGGAGATTCGGGGTGTCAGGAAACGTGACGGATATACCCTTTTGGTTCGCGGCGGTTGTGGTCGTGTGCATATGCGTGTACGTAATGGGGTTCGCGTGGTCGTGGGACCGTTGGGGTGGCTGTACCCGAGCGAGATATTCCCTCTGGAGGTCCGGTCGGCAGCACAGAGCGTCACGGTGGCCGTTAACATGGCCTTCACATTCATAGTAGGGCAGTGCTTCCTCACAATGCTCTGCTCAATGAAGTACGGTCTATTCATCTTCTTTGCTTTCTTCGTAGCAGTGATGACATTGTTCTGCTATTTCTTCATGCCCGAGACAAAGAATATTCCGATCGAGGAGATGACGCAGGTCTGGAGGAGCCATTGGTTCTGGAAGAGGTTTATGAATGAGCCAAAAATAAGGCCATCGCCATGAGCAACTTGAGAGATCGAGTTTGAGTTTGATATATCTATGGTACTCTTGCGTTTTTTTTCTTTTTTTCTTTCTATTATTGCTAATTCCTGCTTTTGTATAAATATATAGATATAGATAGTTTAATTAGTTGGAGGAGGAACGAAACATATTATCGTTTCTCAATATATATTTATTCTTTAATATATGACATTTTTTCATGTTTTGTTTTTTCCATTAATCGTGATTTTTCCAAACATGTATTACATGTTAGGGTCCATTCGACATACATCCCTCATACGGAAAATATATAGGGATAGGTCCACCCCTAAAATTCTTCCTTTGGATACTTCTGGAGAGGCAAAAGTACTATTGCGCCCTTATTTGCAATTTTCGCCCAACCGCATTCAATATTTTTGCAAACTGCATTCAGCATCATTGTTCAACTGCATTTAGCATTTACGGACCTGTATTTATCATTTTTATTGATTTATTTAATAAAATAATATAAATATTTATTTTATTATTATATTTTATAGATACCCTCTTTTGCATTTTAGTATTTTTTATTTTTTTTACTTTTTAATTATTTAATTATTTTATTTTTTTTAATTTTTATTATTTTTTTAATTTTAAAATTTTAAATTTTTTTTTTTAATTTCAAATTTTTGAAACTTACTGAACTGAAATTGACTACACATGACTATAGTATACCACAGTCATGTATAGTTATATGTAGTCATGTACTGTCTTTTAACCCCAAAGTCATAGTAAACCGTTGATTATATAAAAAAAACTTCATCTACACCCAACAAAAATTGAAAAAAACACAATAATCAAGATCACTATACATTAGAAAAACCACATAACTTGTATATAACTATATATTGCTACGTGAAACTATACATGACTATAGTTATCTATAGTCATCTATACGACTATATTTGACTCAAATCCCGCTTTTCAATACGAGAACGGCTTGTTTTGAACGATGAACACAAAGCCCACTCCGCAAAAACTTACTACATAGTAGTTCAAACACCAAGACCTGCAAAAAAAGAAAAAAGAGTTAAACAAACAACAAATTTCGCTTCAAATTTGAATCTATACACACACACACACACACACACACACACACACACTATCACTTACTGACACATACATACACACCACCAACATATACTCCCCACATAACTCATACATGACTACATGTTATTGTATGTTACTATATAATACAAATCATAAATCATACACACACTATCACTTACTGACATACATACACATCACCAACATATACTCCCCACATAACTCATACATGACTACATGTTACTATATGTTACTATATATAAATCATACACACACTATCACTTACTGACATACATACACATCACCAACATATACTCCCCACATAACTCATACATGACTACATGTTACTATATGTTACTATATAATACAATCATAAATCATACACACACTATCACTTAGTGACATACATACATATACTCCCCACATATACTATATATACATGACTACATGTTACTATATGTTATTATATAATACAAATCATAAATCCTAAATTTCAAGAGGTAAATCATAAAATTGGACCTAAAAGATTCACCAAGCATACAAAATTTCATTTAATTACGACACACGTTTCATTCAAATGGCAGAAAAAAAAATCCAAATTAGAATATTATATAATAAACTAAAAGAATGCACACACACAGAGACACAAACAAAGAACTCGATCAAACACGAAACTGATTAAAAAATCTAGACAATTGAAACAAAATATTAGTTGAGCCGAAAAATTAGAGTCGAATTAAAATCGAGAACAAATTACTATAGCGTACTACAAGTCCACATGTTACTAAATGTGACTATATATGATTGCAGTCACATGTAGTCATATATAGTTTTATATAGTAAAATTTGTAGTAGATTTAAGTTTTAACAGAAGTTTTATATTGCTAATCCTTTCTTAATTCTAAGCTAACTCCTACACCAACAAATAAGTAATAGTTACAACTGATAATACGAAAAGCAAACTCCAACAAATCACCAATTATAATAGGAAAAGCAAACCCCCACAAATAGCCAATTATAATGAAATTGTAGACAAATTAGCTAACTAAGCCATAGATCTCCACCAAAATCAAAACAAACTAACATAATGAACAAAATTAACACTCCCTGTCATTAATTATTACGAAGACGAACTAAAAACATGCGATTATTTACTTCATACATTATAAATTGCAACCTTACCAAGCTAAAAACTCGTGCGGCGGAATACCGATTCCGTTCGTCGACTACGGCCCAGATACATATCTTATTCTCTGGCAATAGAAATCGTCGTCGAAATACGGATCTCGTACGGCGGAATATGGATCTCGTTCTTAGTGTGGGCAGCAGCGGCGGCAGACGGCGACGGGGGGAGCAGCGTCGTCAAACGGCGACGGAGGGAGCATCGGCTGCTTGCGGCGACGGGGGGAGCAACGATTCCATTCTCGTCGTGGGGAGCAACGGCAGCGGGCAGCGACGGCGGCGGCGACGCAAGTCAGGGGAGAAGCAGATGTGGCCATGGTTGTGGATAGAGAGAGAAAGAGAGAGTTAGAGAGAGAAGAAAAGAAAGAGGGAGAGAGATATCACGTGATAGAGAGAGATTTAGAGAGAGAATAAGAGAAAGAGGGGATGAGATGTAACGGCTGAATGAGTGGAGAGAAAAACTACGGTTTTAAATTGTAACTAAAATGGCAAAACGAGTATTTTAATTTATTTAGGGGGTCTCACTAATTAAGATTAGAATTTGAGTTTTTGACTAAGAAAGAAATATTTATTGGGCCTCCTGATATATATTTTCTAAAATAGGGGGTTATCACTCATTTCCCCTATGTATTTTGTGAAATAAAATTTGGCATTTGTACACAATTCATTTTGAACCCAAACAAACTTGCCTTTCGAAGTTATTGTGCTAAATTCAAATTCTCAAATTCCATTGATTCAAGACTTCTTCAACCCTATACTCGGTGATAAACATCGGGTGGGTCTTCTACTGCCACGTGTCTTTTTTTTTTTATTCTTTAATATATTTTCAGTTAGGGTTTACCTTTAGAGGTTTTAAAAAAAAAAAACAAAAAAAAAAAACAAAAAAAAAAAAACAAAAGAACATGTGGCAGCAGAAGACCCACCTACTGTTTATCACCGGGTGTAGGGTCGAAGGAGCCGTTGATTCAACATGACGAACTAAATGCACATAGGTACACAAAAAATAATCTTACAAATAAACTCATCATACCCATTTTTATCAATTTCATACATTACACTCTAACTTCTCAATATTACACATTGACCCTGGATTTGAACAAACATATCACATTAACCCTCATTTTAATATTTTTTTGAAAAAAAAATTATGAATTTTTTTTTCCAGCCAGATTCCCGCGTTGACCTGGCGGTTCTCCGATGTTAACTTTATTATTTTTTAAAAACTCTTTTTTTCTGAAATTTTTTCCGTCCGGTCAACCGCCGTTGACCGCCGGTCTCCGACCTTAATTTTTTTTTCTCTCTAAATTACTGTGTTAATAACAAAATTATTGTCTGAAATAGTAATATTGAATACCAAAACAGTAATATTACTAATATTACTGTCCCAAAGAGTAATATTATTGCATGAGACAGTAATATTACGGACGGAGATAGTAATACTATGGTCGAAGACGCCAAAATTGCAGCTCAAGACGATTAAATTAATTAATACAGTAAAATTACTGTCTATGAGAGTTAAATTACTGTCGCCGAGAGTTAAATTACTGTTGGAGACAGTAACTTAAAAGTCAAAACAGTAATATTAATTAAAATAATTTTTTAAGGAAACAATAAAATTTCAAAAGAAAAAAAAACGTCAATGCCTGAGACAGTAATATTACTGTCTCAGACCGTTAAATTATTGTGATCAACAGTTAAATTACTGTTGGAGACAGTAATTTAGCAGTCAAGACAGTAATATTAATTAAAATAATTTTTTTAAGAAAAACAAAATTGCAAAAAAAAATTAAAAACAAAGTCGACGGCGGTTGACCCGCCGCCAAAAGTAAAAATCAGAAAAAATAAAGATTTCAAAAAAAATTAACAAAAAACTAAAAAAACAAAAGTCAACGCCGGTTACAGGCGGTTGACCTGCCAAAAAAAATTTCAGAAAAAAAAAACAAGTTTAAAAAAAAAAAAAAAGCCAACGGCGGTTGGCCTCTAGTCTCTAACGGTGGCTGGTCAAAATCGGAATAAGGGTCAAAATTGGTTAATTGGTGAAATTCGGCTAAATTGGAGTGTAAAACATGTAATTGGAGTTGAATTAGGGTTTTGATGAATTGACGGTAATTTTGGTATATATATAAAAGGGTTTTGCTTATTTGCAAAATAAGTTTGAATGATCTGCAATTATTTGGAAGTTAAAAAAGTTGGATGTCCTTTTTTTAATTAAAGTGTCCTTATCATGCTCATATTTGCCATTTACCCTAAATTTTTATCTGTATTTTATCTCCTAAATATTATTTTAGATTTTATCTTCTAAATATCCGACGGCACAATTTTTTTTTTGTTCATAGTTCATATAGTGGTTCGATTTTTGCATATCTTATATCTTATATATAAAAGAAAGAAATGCTGGGCAACCCTAAAAAATCCAATGATATTTTTGTAATTATTTATTTTTAATATTTTTTCTCTATTAATTTTTAACTATAATTTTTAATAATTATCAAAATTAAAACTAACCCCGCGAAGAATCCTACCTTATTGCTACTTATATAATTATTTATTTTAATATTTTTCTGTACTAATTCTTTAACTATAATTTCAACAATTAATAATCTCCTTAAACGTTGGGCAACCCAAAAAAATCCAATGGTATTTTGGTAATTATTTATTTTTAATATTTTTTCTCTATTAATTTCTAACTATAACTTTTAACAATTATCGAAATTAAAACTGACCCGCGAAGAATCCTACATTATTGCTACTTATGTAATTATTTATTTTTAATATTTTCCTGTACTAATTTTTTAACTATAATTTTCAACAATTATTAATCTCCGGTTTTTCATCAACATATCTCAAATCAAGTTGGAAATTCGAGTTGTTAAATTTTAGTCTATTTATTTGGATTACAAATCTTAATATGTAAGATTTAAAAAAAGTAATGTTATATAAAATATGAATAATACTACATTATTAAATTTTACTATAGTAGTGTACTATATTTTCTTATTATGTATTAAATTGATTTTTTTTCACTATTTAAATAATATTTCGTGAATCGCACGGGGAAAATGCTAGTCTATATAAAAGAAAGAAAGGTTATGGCTACTTAAAAAACCCTAATGCCATATTTGTAATTATTTTTATTATTTTAGATTTTTATCAGATTTGTATCTCCTAAATATTATTTTAGATTTTTATCTCCTATATATTATTAGATTTTTGGGCGAATTACAAAGAGGCCCATGACAAGGGACTTAAATGCACATAGGTCCAGACAAAAAACAGTCTTGCAAATAAACCCATACCCATGTCTATTGACTAAAATACCATCCATAATATGATTGATAGTGAAAGCAGGAAGACAAAAACACTAGAAGTCCTTTTTTGATTAAGTACATGTGTTATGGGTCTATTTGTCATTTACCTTAATTTAAAAAACCGTAAACATAATTTACAAGAACTAAAATATGAATTAGTAATCTAGTTAAATGCACATAGGTCCAGACAAAAAACAGTCTTGCAAATAAACCCATACCCATGTCTATTGACTAAAATACCATCCATAATATGATTGATAGTGAAAGCAGGAAGACAAAAACACTAGAAGTCCTTTTTTGATTAAGTACATGTGTTATGGGTCTATTTGTCATTTACCTTAATTTAAAAAACCGTAAACATAATTTACAAGAACTAAAATATGAATTAGTAATCTAGTTTAATTCATAATGATTTATTTAAAGGGTAAATGACGAATATGGCCATGAGAAGAAGATCATTTAATTAAAAAAGGGACATCCAACGTTTTTGTCTTGCAAATAAATCCATCTCATTCAAACTTATTTGCAAATAAGGAAAACTCTTTTATATATACCAAAATTACCCACAACTATTAGAAACCCTAATTCAACTTTAATTTCATGATTTACACCCAATTTTACCAATCAACCAATTTTGACCCTAATTTTGACCGCCACGAATGGACACCGTCAGACTTCGGCGGTAAATTTTTTTTGATTTTTTATTTTGAAAATAATTTTTTTTTTCTTAATTTTTTTCCCGGCGACTCAGCCGTTGTTGACCGCCGTTCTCCAACATTGACTTTTTTTTAAACCTTTATTTTCTTCTAAAAAAAATATTATTTTCATTAATAATATTGTCTTGGCCTGCAAGGCAAGACAGTAATATTACTGGAGGAGATCCACCAATTTAATTCATTCAAATCAATAACCGTTGGGTGAACGGACGATGGTGTGTTTTGCTAGAATAGGCGGTTTTACGAGCCCGCGCCTATTAGTATAATTTTGAAAAACGTAAACATATTTTAACAAGAACTAAAATATGAATTAGTAATATGTTTTAATTAATTCATAATGATTTATTTAAATTAAGATTAGTAATTAAAATATTTAAAAAAAATTTTGAATAATTCATTAGTATAAAAATAGAATCATGGCTGCTATGCAACTCTACCGCACAAGAAATATATAACTTTTGTGTTTATGCATGGTTTGGTTGTTCAAACTTCAAACAGCTCAAGACTCCTATCCTAAATCCATAAAGAGTATTATTAATGGATTTGTAATAGAATAACATAATAATATATGTATATATCTCCTATCCTAAACCAATTACAACTACTCGATTTCTCTTCCTATATATACAGCTGTACATACTTCCCAGTTATTAATTCTGATTGCTTAATTAATTTGACTTGATTTCTCTCTAGCTCTCGATCATATAACTCTTCTCTCTCTCTCTTGATCTAGTTTTAATTAGTATCCATGGGTGGTGTTTCCTTTGACGGAGGAAGTCCTCCACCTTCGTACCCCGGCAAACTGACACCCTATGTTCTCCTAACTGTATTGGCCGGAGCCGCCGGTGGTTTGATTTTTGGCTACGATCTTGGTATATCTGGTACGTATATATATATACCTCGTACTTATGAATTACTATCTATCTATCTTTATGAAATTCTTCTTATGAATTATTTTGACATTCTTGAATAGGTGGGGTGACTTCTATGGCGCCTTTCTTGGAAAAATTCTTCCCTGACGTTTACGAGAGGCAACAATCGATCACGTCGACCAACCAGTACTGCAAGTTTAACAGCCCCACACTCCAATTGTTCACATCCTCCCTGTACTTGGCTGCCCTCTTCGCCTCCTTAGCCGCGGGGGAGGTCACCAAGAAATTCGGCCGTCGTATATCCATGATGATGGCCGGTTTTATCTTCTTGTTCGGCGCCGCCCTCAACGCCGGTGCTGTCCACCTATCCATGCTCATCTTGGGCCGTATTCTACTTGGGATCGGCATTGGCTTTGCTAACCAGGTATTTTATTTATTTTTGTATTTTTTTTTCTTTGTTTTTAAATATGGTTATGCATGATATTTAATTTACTCAACCCAATTAATTTCTTGAATTGACGTGCAGTCGGTGCCTTTGTATCTTTCCGAGATGTCTCCGTACAACTACCGTGGAAGGTTCAACATTTGTTTCCAGTTGATGATCACAATTGGGATACTTTGCGCCAATTTGATCAACTTCGGGACGGCCAAGATAAGCGGCGGCTGGGGGTGGCGCCTGAGCTTGGGCCTTGCCGGTGTCCCCGCCGTGATAATTCTCATCGCTTCCTTCTTCCTCTCCGACACACCCAACTCCATGGTCCAAAGAGGGAGGGAGATTGAAGCCAAAGCCCTTCTGAAGCGCATACGTGGCGTTGATAACGTGGACGCCGAATTCAACGACATGCTGGCTGCCAAGAACGAAGCGGACCTCGTGGAGAGTCCGTGGAGGAATCTTTTTGGAACAAAGTGCTACAGACCCCAACTTGCCATGTCCATTCTCATCCCTTTCTTCCAGCAGTTCACCGGAATCAACGTCATCATGTTCTACGCTCCAGTGCTCTTCCAGAGCCTCGGTTTCGGGTCGGACGCCTCACTTATCTCGTCAGTGATCACCGGAGTTGTCAACATGTTTGCCACCGGGGTGTCAATCTACGGTTCCGATCGGTGGGGGAGGAGGAGCCTCTTCCTCGAAGGCGGCGTGCAAATGTTCATTTTCCAGTCACTCATAGCGGGGCTAATCGGGTGGAGATTCGGGGTGTCAGGAAACGTGACGGATATACCCTTTTGGTTCGCGGCGGTTGTGGTCGTGTGCATATGCGTGTACGTAATGGGGTTCGCGTGGTCGTGGGGACCGTTGGGGTGGTACCCGAGCGAGATATTCCCTCTGGAGGTCCGGTCGGCAGCACAGAGCGTCACGGTGGCCGTTAACATGGCCTTCACATTCATAGTAGGGCAGTGCTTCCTCACAATGCTCTGCTCAATGAAGTACGGTCTATTCATCTTCTTTGCTTTCTTCGTAGCAGTGATGACATTGTTCTGCTATTTCTTCATGCCCGAGACAAAGAATATTCCGATCGAGGAGATGACGCAGGTCTGGAGGAGCCATTGGTTCTGGAAGAGGTTTATGAATGAGCCAAAAATAAGGCCATCGCCATGAGCAACTTGAGAGATCGAGTTTGAGTTTGATATATCTATGGTACTCTTGCGTTTTTTTTCTTTTTTTTCTTTCTATTATTGCTAATTCCTGCTTTTGTATAAATATATAGATATAGATAGTTTAATTAGTTGGAGGAGGAACGAAACATATTATCGTTTCTCAATATATATTTATTCTTCAATATATGACATTTTTTCATGTTTTGTTTTTTCCATTAATCGTGATTTTTCCAAACATGTATAACATTATGTATTTTGTGAAATAAATTTTCGCATTTGTACACAATTCATTTTGAACCCAAACAAACTTACCGTTGAAAGTTATTGTGCTAAATTCAAATTCTGTTGATTCAACATGAGAGGAACTAGTCGAATTTCCAAAGAACAGTCTTGTTGTATATACATTTAGGGGACATAATTTGTCATTTTTTTTGGAGAATTTTCCCCTTACAAAAGTAACTTTCGGAACAAATATGGGAGAGATTGAGATCATTCCAAGCAAGGACTTAATTCCATTTGGAAACGAAAACACGAAGAAAACAAAAGCCCCCAAGATATTTAAGAGGCGTTACAGTCTCCTCTTCACAACACTTACTGGAGAAAGACTTCCTGTAAATCCAATAGACGAAAACAGAAAGTCATATTTAATTTTTACGAGCCCTATTAATGATAAGTCAATTTTAATTTAGAATACAAAATACACGTATACTTGGATGCACACCCATATAAATAGTTCAATTAGATAAAAAGAAAACATAAAAGAACACTTAATAATTAATACAACACCTTCAATGAAAGGTTCATCTGAAGCAAAACAACTAAGAGGAAAGTTGATTGACGACATCAGAGCAACATATTTTATGAAATAAATTACTCGAGTTAAAATCCAGTTGTCTTGGCAATCTTTTGACATGTTATGACTTATGATAGTAAAATAGTAAAATATGAACTTAGCAGAATAGAAAGGAAGTAGCCAAGTTACATACAATATACATGACATATAACTTGTGTTTACGGTTGTTCAAAAATAGAAAATTCCCGAGGAAAAAACAGTAGAGATATTTACCTCACGATCAACTTCACAAATTGTGTCTGATTAATAATTGCGTTGAAAACCTCAAAGAGCACATTAGCTCTTTGCTATGCTTGTTGCCAGCTGTGCACCGAGTTTTTCCAAGTCAAGAACAAAGCATAAGACAAAATTTAACAATTCTACTGATGAACAATGTGACACAACTTGCACTTTAACGAGAGAAAAAAAAATAAAAAATTTAACAGCTGATAAGAACTCACCGATCAATTTTGTTCGCAACATTTTCCTGATAAAAGCTCTGCATTTCAAGTGCATCACTCTTTCTAACCCTTCCGATCAAGGTGGTATCTTTTTTTCTGAAATTATCATCCTCATATAAATTAATATTAGAGTCGATATAACCCCGTAAAGCCAACAGAACTAGAGAGCATAGTTCAATTTTATTGCCATTAACAACATTTCCATTATGTCACAAAGCCAAGACAAAATGTGACAATAATTTAATAAAATATACCACAATTAGTCGATATTTGACGCTTATCAGCGTAGAAACCTAAAAGAGTTGGTAAATATCTGATCCATGTTCAATTGCATTCCATGAAACGTAGTCTCTACATTCTGGCAAATAAGATCAAATAAGTAGTATTCATTTAAACTAAATCTCTAAAATCTTGAGCAATTTACCTTGTTTTCCCACAAAGAGCAATTGACTAAGCACCATCATCTGTTATAACGCCACAACTTCAACTGCAAATACAAAAATAGCCCATTTAGAAAGTGGCCGTTTTCACACACATGAACCGACCATAAGCTTGAGACTGTTTTATAATTACCTTCAAATGGTTTGCGGTATCTCGTAAAGTCCGTTTCAAAGCCTGCCTTGCGCATTTCATCCAAAAGTTTCGTGTATTCATCCACATTGCCCTGCTGCAAAAGGCTACTAAGAAATCCAGAATAGGTTTTGACCGAAGGAGCAATCCCTTCCTTCGTCATTCTCCCCATAAGTTTAAGTGCTTCACTTTTGCTGCCGCTCTTAAAGCACTCGTTAATCAATGTATTGTAAGTGATTAGATTCGGAACTAACCCTTTCGATTGAAGTTTATGAAAAAGCCTCAATGCACGGTCAAGGTTTCCGGATTTACATAACCCATCTATAAGGGCATTATACGTAACTATATTCGGAGAAATACCCTTTTCCGTCATTTCGTCACGTAATAGAAAAGCTTCATTAACGTCACCCGAAGTGGCTGCACTGTGTATAAGGGCAGAGTAAGTGAACTCGTCTGGTACAAAGCCTCTTTGCGATAAACCACTGATAACTTTTCTTGCATCGTTCGTCTTCCCACATTTGCATAATCCAGCTATAACAACATTATACAGAATACTACTGGGAATTATATTTCCTTTCACACTTTCATCAATGGTGGTTGCAATTTTCTGGGCTTCGGTCGGAATTTTATCGAAGTTGAAAAAATCGTAAAATTGTTTAAGATTCGGGACAACATCTAATTCCACCATTTTCTGCAGTAACATATTTGCGCCATCTGTCCGACCAAGCTTATTTAATCCGCTAATAATTATGGTACATATATGTACATTTGGAGCAATTCCTTTTCCTCTCATTTCGAAATACGCGTCAAACGCCTTCTTGAGATTCCCTTCTTTGAACCAACCGCTCATAAGTGCTCCATATGTAATAATATTAGGACTTAGCCCTTTCGCATGAAATTCCGAAAGCAGCTTAGAAATTTCCTTCGATTTATCCGCTCGAAACAATCCACTAATAAGCGAATTATACATTTCAATAGAAGCGGGAACTCCCTCCATATCCATAATTTCTTTAATTTCAAAAGCTCGTTCAACATCTCCAGCTCTACAATACCCATCAATCAAGATTCTATTAGTCACTTCATCAATCGAACAACCCCTTTCCTTCATCTTCTCGAGAATTTGCTCCGCTACAATCATTTTCCCCATTTTACACAATCCATTGAGCATAGTGTTGAATAAAATAGTACTTTTCGTGGGGCCCTTTGCAAGAGCTTGCTTCCACATCATCAAAGCCTTATCAAAGTCTCCCTTTCTGAAAAGACCGTGAACAATTGTGCTAAATCCAATTTCATCGGGAATAAAACCTCTCTTGAGCATCAACTGCCAAAGGGAGAGAGCATCTTCCACATCACCATAATCACACAAACCTTTTAAAAGAATATTATAACTTATATTTGCCGGATAAACACCATTACCAGCCATATTACGACAAAGCTTGAGAGCATCGTCGATCAATCCTCTTTTACAATAACCATCCAATAAAGTAGTGTAGCTATAATTATCCGGCTTTAAATTCCCTTCAACCATAGTCATTATAACTTTCTCCGCCTCAAAAAGTTGACCATTTTTGCAGTACCCATTAATCATAGAATTGAAAACGAACAAATTCGTCCCCAAACCCGACCTCAACATTTCATTCTTGATTCTCACAGCATCATCCATATTTCCATCACGACAATACCCATCGATTAATACTCCATAGACCTTTTCATCCAAAACCATCATATTTTCCTTCATCCCTTTAAATACTTCACAAGCTCGATCCATTTTCCCCGTCCGAGAATAACCCTTGATCAACATCGTACATGTAATAATATTTTTAACAATTCTTCTTTGACTCATTAACCCCAACACTTTATCCACCCCCTCCATATCCCCCTTCTCGACAAACCCATTAATCAAATTATTGTAACCCACAACATTCAAATTTATTCCCATTTTATCCAATCCTTCCACAAATTCCATCGCTTCAGCAACTCTGCCATCCTTGCAGTACGCATCCACCACTATCGCACATGTGTACACATCAGGAGCAACCCCGATTCTCATCATTTGATCATAAACACAAATAGCGGTATGAAAATCCTTACCTCTCACCAAACAACTCAACAGGCCATTACAAGATCGCAAGCTCGGCAAGCGACCCCACTTGGGCATATTATCAAACATGTACAAGGCATTCTTACACAAGCCCTTTTCCACATAAGCTTTCAGCACCATGTCGAAAACAGTTCCCGAAAACTTAAATTCCCTATATACAGTAACCAATTCATCGCAAATCAAAGAAACCGGAAGATCGCTGCTTTCCGAGAGATCAACGAGACCGCGTAAACATAACCTCGTTTCATCAAACATTCGGGCATTGGATAAAATGTGGATGAGCTTAACATAAGACTTGAAGTAAGGTCTGAAGTAATTCTGTTTAGAAGCTAGGTTGAAGAAGTGAAGGGCAGAAATTGGGTGACCCTTTAGATTTTTTAGGACGAGGTCCAAAAGGTGGTCGGAGAAAGTGAAGTCTAGGGTTTTGAGGGCATCGAAGCGGCGGAGTATTAAGAGGCGGCTGATTTGAGCAGGGAGATTTACCATAACGCCTCCTCGTTGGTACTTTATTAATTGTAATAATACACAACATATCAGAAAATCTAAGCACTACGTAACAATGTCGGAGGAAGTAAAACGACGCAGTATTGTTAAAATTGCAGATTTCATTGACAGCGGCGAGAGGAGAGATTATAGTTGGTACATACACAAGATTTACTTGGGGGTAGTTTTGGGTTATATTCTTTTCCTTCTGGAATTGGAAGTTGGCCGACGGCGGCGGCGCGATAGTTGGGTAATGAAAGGTGCTTCCAGGTCGAAGTAATAGAAGAAAATGAACCAAGGGAAGAGGACAGGAGAGGGGAATATATTGACTGTGTACTTATTTTTATATTTATTATATGAGGTAATGTGTGTAATTTTTAATGAACGAAAAAACCCTCCTATTAAATAAAGTAATAAACTACCAAGAATCCTCCTACGTTATTTTTTTCTAAGGTTGACTTGGAGGAAATGAGAATTACCCTTACTTAAACATAAAACAAAATACTCAAGGATAAAAAAAAAAATTGAAAACAAAATCCAAAAAAGAAAAAAAGGGGAGAGAGATTCATCTTCCTCACACCACCCACCTCGTCTCCTGCTCTCCCCCCCAACCTAAAATCAAACAAACGAATCTCTATTGAAGATCTTAAATGGTACACGAAGGAAAGCCACCATTTACGAGTAACCGAAATCGTCTCCGACGACGAGAGTGGATATGGGTGTCGATGGGAGGTTGTTATGGCGGTGGCCGTGGTTACGGTGGTGACCGGGTCAGTGGCGGTTCTATTTAGTAATTTTGTGGTCAAGTTTTCAGTTTCCGTTTTTTGTTTAGTTTCCATGGATACTCTATCAACATAATTATCTTAGAATTCAGGTATTATTATTTAATTTCTTTCTTTCTTTTTTCGTTGATTCATTAAAAAAAAACCAATTTTTCGATATATTTAATTTAAAGTTGAAATAAAACGTATTTAATTTATTTGTCAGGACGATTCTTTAACCGGGGCAATGTGTTCAATGGATGTTGCGACGAAGAAGAATTTGAAGAATTTAGTGAAAGTCGGATAAAATTTGTTAAAGAAACGAGTTTCGAGGCTAGATTCGGAAAGTACAACTTTTGTGACAATTAGTGAGGAAAAGGAGGATGAAGCACTGATTAAACTAGCCGCAATGTTTTTGAGGGAGAAGAAAATTCGAGACTCGAATTTTCTTACGAGAGCAACGATATAAACATAGGGTTTGAAACACGTTAATTTGAGGAAATATTATTTTTATTGCTTAATCTCATTATGTATTGCCACTTTGTCACAACTATAAGAACATCTCCAAGGTTACAAGCTAAAAAATGTAATGTTATATCTATTATACCTCATGAATAGTGTTATAGCAAGCTACTTTTCTCCTTATCACTCCAACTATATCATCTATTTTATACCATTCTATTATAATTTATTACTTTTTCATTATTTATTTGATACTTTAAACATACCACTTTCTAACAAATCTATTATTTTAATGTTTTTATCATTTAGCTTTCATGAATAGTAAATGGTATATATAGCATTTGTAGATGAACTTTTAACTTGTAAGCTAAAATATACCTCTCCCTTTGGAGTGAATTTTTTCTTCTTCAAAAGCTATATTTGCTAAATTATTGTTTTTACCATCTCAAATTGTCTATGGTTGGAGATGCCCTAACATACTATCAAATATATCAGCAGGTCATACTACTCTTGTCATCTATTATTATTTTATAGGGAAATGAGGGATAACCCCCTAGTTTTGAAAATATATAGGGTTAGGTCCTATAGATTTTTCTTTCCTAGTCAAAAATCCAAATTCTAATCTTAATTTGATAGACCCCCTAGACAAATTAAAATACCAGTTTTGCCCTTTTAGTTATAATTTAAAATCCTAATCTTCTCACCAACTCTCATTATTTTCTCTCTCCCTCTTCTCAGCCGTTTTCTCTTCTCTCTTCCTCCTCCCACGTTTTCTCTTCTCTCTCTCAAAATGTTTGCTCTCTTCTCTCTCTCACATCCCACCGCCTTCTCCGCCGCTCCGCTTCTCCGTCGCACGCCTTCTCCGTCGCTCCGCTTCTCCGTCTTCTCCGCTGCACGCCTTCTCCACCGCTCCGCTTCTCCGCCTTCTCCGCCGCTCCGCCATGCTCCGCCGCTCCGCACCGGCTGTTTCGCTGCTCCGTCAAAGCCTTGCGTCCCTGCTCCGCCACAGCCTTGTGTCGGCCGTCGTTGCTCCTCCCACCGCCTTGAAATCGGTACTAAACCATTCACTTCACTTTTTTTAATTAATTTTTTTAATTTATGAATGTCCATTCATTTTTAATTTATTTTTTAAGATCTGAATTTTTTTCATACCTTATTTTATTGTTTTTTTTTATGAAAATCAACTAAATTCGAAAATTTTAATTGTGATCCGACGATGTGTAGTCAGATCTAATGGTGAATTTCAGATCTGGAATTGGTGGTGTTCGATTTTTATATATTTACTGCATTTATATATAAATAAAAAAAAAACACAGCTCTACTATGTTGTTGAAGATCTGTGAACAATTAATATTAAAATATTTTTCTTTGGATTTATTTGATTTTTTATTATAATATAATTTATTTTTTGTATTTATTTGAAGATGATTCGAAATACCTAAAGTGTGAGAGCTTTGTTTGTCTGTAATGGAAATTTAACCAGTAGTGGTTACTTACATGAGTGATTTGAGTCAGGTGAATATACAGTTATATTTAGTCATATATATTTAGTCATATACAGTCATATATAGTCAGTCACATGTAGTCATGTATAGTCATGGCTACATATAACTATACATGACTATAGGACTTGTGGTAGTCATTTGTACTCAATTTCAGTTCAGTAAATTTATCAAAAAAAAAATCATGTTTTTTGTATTTTTCATGTAATTTTATTTTTTATTATAAATCGTATGTAATTTATTTTTTGTATTTATTTGAAGATGATTCGAAATGCCTAAAGTGTGAGAGTTTTGTTTGTCTGTAATAGAAATTTAACCTGTAGTGGTTACTTACATTGGTGATTTGAGTGAGGTGATTATACAATTATATTTAGTCATATATAGTCAGTCATATGTAGTCATGTATAGTCATGACTAACTATACATGACTATATGACTTGTATATACTATAGTCATTTGTAATCGATTTCAGTAGTTCAGTAAATTTATCAACAAAAAAAATCATGTTTTTTTTTTTTGTATTTTTCATGTAATCTAACTCGCATTTTTCATTTTGCTATTTAACTCGTATTTTTTTGTCGCAGGTTTTGCTTTTATTATAATTTTATGACTTGCAGAGAATAAGATTCGATGAAGTGCCTTTGTGAAGTTGGATTCATGCTACAGTAGTCTAGACTTTATGTTACAATATATAACTATAGATAATTGTAAATAACTATAGTCACTTGTAGTAACATACAGTTATATGTATGCTATAGGTTTTTAATGTACATTAATACTTGTTCATGTTTGAAGAATATATGCATGTGATTGTATTTTCTCATTTTTTGTTTGTTAGATGATTTATAATATCAAGATAAATTGTGAATTTTTTTTATTGGTGTATATCATCAATTTTGGGGTAAAAAGACAGTACATGACTATATATAACTGTACAGGACTATTGAACTTGTAGTAAACTGTAGTCATGTGTAGTATACTTTCAGTTCTGTAATTTTACCAAAATTTCAATTTATAAAAAAAAAGAAAAAATTAAAATTAACAAAATTAAAAAAAATTAAAAAATTAAAAAAATCGAAAAAATTAAAAAAATCGAAAAAAGTTAAAAAATCAAAAAATTAAAAAAATTAAAATATTAAAAAAAAAATATTTTATAAAAAAATAAAATGATATAAAAAAGGTACAATATATATACGATAATAAAACAAATAATTAAAAATAAAAATGATGATATATGCAGTACAAAATACGAAATGCAAGTCCAAAATGATAAATGCAGTAGGTGAAAATGCTAAATGCAGTTGGGCGAAAATTACAAATAAGGGCACCATAATACTTTTGCCTCTCTAGGAAGTATCTCAAAGGAAGATTTTTAGGGATGGACCTATCCCTATATATTTTCCATATGAGGGGTGTATATCTAATAGACCCTTATTTTATTTATTTATATTTTGTGATTTATTTTTATTTAGTAAAAATGTATGTTTTTATTTATTATTGCAACCACAAGAAATAGTACAACATCTTGCAATATAGACATAAGTTAGAATTCCAATAAATTGTACTCCCTCTGTCCCATATTATATGTCTTTTTAGAGAGTTTTTCTTGTCCCAAATTATTTGTCATTTTAGATTTTTAATGCATCATTAATTGCACTATTTTCAATTTTACTCTTTATAACTTCTAATTAGTTAGTTGTAAAACAATTAATGTCAAGGATATATTAGTATTTTCCTATGCTTTTTACTATAATCTATACACATTTATTGATTTTCTTAATATGTGTGAAACAACCCAAAACATCATTTAAATTGGGACGGAAGGAGTACAACAAAAGGAAAAAAAATCATTTATTTCTAAGCAGAATATTAATAATTCCATTTGAAGCATATTTACAGATGAAATTAGTGTTAGAAATTTTATCGTACATACATACGAATTCCCAAGAACCAACATGCTTGAATCAACGAGAATTATACAGAAACATAAACACGGAAGCGTACATTACATAACGGAATCGAATCTTCGAATCTCCACTGGATTTGGGACAGGTCTTCCAAAGAATCCGCAGTTCCTTAATTATCTCTCTAACGATGGATTTTAGAAGAGACGGAATGAATGCGTTTTGTTGGGGACCACGACCCTTTATATAACTGTAGAGTCCAGTTATATTATAATTGTGATTCAGCCCCATCAATAAATCACAACTAAGCCCTAATTGTCTCTACACATTAGGCCCATAATTATAGTTTAATACCCATAAGTCCAACCCAATAACCTTTAATTAATTTGGACTTTCTTTAAGATAGCCATACACATTTACGTCACATATGTGAGCCCACATAATTATTGAAATAATTCCAACAATCTCCCACTTGGGCCACATATGTTATGTACCTTATAAATGTGTACACCTTATGAGCTCAAAATTGCTATCATATAAAAATGTATTCCTTACAATCTCGTCCATTGACCATACTAATATAGGACTAAAGAGGCTTTCGTCACATTGAGCGTGTCTAAACCCAACAGTAATCACGTATACCAATATAGCCAAACGACATAGATCAAATCATGGTGTGTAGCATGGAAATTACATATAATGTGATCTTAACATGCCTATTTCCAACTGGTCCTACTTTAAACTTTATTGAGACCAAATCTTTACATAATTGTACAAAGTGTAGCCAAATACTTTATTTCTGCAGAAAACCAAATACACAAAATTGTGTCCAAACATATCATAGAGCTACCAAAATGTATTTATATGTACACATACATACAAACTCCCACTGAACCAAAATATCCTTAAATGATATAACACCTACATGAGCAATGCTCATGAATACCTTATGTGTTAATCCTTTAGTAAGCGGATCCGCAATTGTGGAGTTTATCTTAATATGCTCTATGTACTGTTCATTTTGTACCTTTAACAACAAAGAACTTTCACAAGCTCTTGTTGTTGTTCGAAAGTATAGCTGTTAAATATTGTCACCGTATAACTTTAATACAAATCAACATGTGCAGCCTAATGACAAGTGTTTATAGCTATATTAAAAAAGAAGATGCCAAAAAATTACCATAAATTCTTAACCATCGTGAACAGAGCTTAAAGTGTTTGCTTAACACCCATGTCAAAATAGCTCAATCACTTAGGTTTACATTAACCAAAATGGATCTATACTTTATACGCATCATAAAAATCAAAATCATGAATAAACCACACGATCTCCCAAAATATCTGATTTTGATAAATGAGCATATGTATATAACTTACATTCCCTATAATTACTGTATAACCCATTTGGCTGCTTTGCTAAATGATCCACTTTATAGGGTTATTCAAATATCTGCCTAACTTTATGCACACCTTAACCGAATGTGTACATTCTTTTACATAAAATATTTATTGGGCATTGAATTGAGACTAAACAAGTCTCCTTTGTTGTGAGATTATCTCCCACTGATCCTTGGGTATGTACAATCATTAACTTTATTTATCTCAAAGTACATATAAGATAATTAGCTTAGGATTGTAAAATCATTAACGGGAATTTTAATTTCTTTAATGGACTACTTTAGTTTGCAATCAATATCCTTCAAATCTTTAAATATTAAGATTTTATGGTTGCACTTTATTGTTCCATAAATGTTATCATTTGAGAAACATATTCCTTGTGTCCATAAATGTCTTAATAGAGTTGATATGAGTGAAATATTTAATGACTAAACGTACCATATATCTCTCAATATTGCCCATTTGAATTATTGAGTTTGCTCTTAAGTAACAATTATAAAAACTTGATTGGGAAATTGTTCAACATTGTCTTATCAAAACTCCAAATCCACTTTTCAAACAATGACATATAAAGACATGTACATTGTCAAAGCAGTATTAGGAATCGAATTGATTCCTCTTTAAAGACAATGTCTATAATCTAAATCTTATTAAAACTCCAAATTCACTTTTCAAACAATGACATATAAAGATATGTACATTGTCAAAAGCAGTATTAGGAATCGAATTGATTCCTCTTTAAAGACAATGTCTATAATCTAAATTTCTCCCCTCAAATTCAACATCCTTAAAAGATTTTAAATTTCCCCTTAAAAAAAATAATATATTGCAGCACTTAGTGTTTCTCCTAAATGTACTTTAGTGAAGAAGAACGACTTATCATACTTCTTTCAATATTCTTGAATGTTCTATTCTTAAATTTTGTACCATTTTAAATTGCTTATGCAAGATTTTACTGTAGGAGACTTTTACTTAAATTATAGGTCATATTTTGAATTATGAAATAGACCAAACTTAATATTTTCAAATGAACAAGCTCACCGAATTTGTTCAAGAGAAAATCTAAATTCATCTAATGATGGTACCAAATGTCTATTTCATAATTCAAAAGAAAACCTAAGAGTCCTTATAGCCTCAATCCCAAATATCTTACATAACCTTTATAGATGTATCTTTCAACATCAATTAAATATTGGTTATGTAAATAACCCTTTATATAGACACTTACGTGAATAGTGTAACCTAGGATCTATTCACTAAATGTGTCTAGGTACAAAGTCTTAGAACAAATTAAAGTGATAAACAAGCATAATTACGTTATTCAACATACCTGAGATGTCAACTGCAATTATAATACTCATCTTAAGGTGTACTAGTCAAATTAGCACTTAGTCTTTTCTCTCTTAATTATTTATTCTTCGTGTTTACGGTCAAAGTTTTATTCTTTACATTTTACAACAAACCTTAAATTGACCATTCACGGAGAAAAATAAATTAAACCATATCCACTTTCAAGTCAGCGAAACCACACTAACTGAAGTGCTAAAACTGAAAATCAGATTAGACTATTACTTAATGTGCTTACTTATGTTCCTTTTCTGTATACATAATTGAAAACAAGTGATGTCAAAATCTCATTTGTTTCAGTTTTATTGTTTTAAATAAAACGTATCCTTAAGGAACCCTCTAGTACGTAGCCCCTAAACAAACCTTATGCCCAAAAGAAAATATTAAAATTGATGCATGTAATGATCTTAAATTTTATAATTAGAACGACGATATACTCTAGGTTATTCTATTGTTCTATCCATAAAATAAAATAAAAAATCAAGATCTATGCACCGTAATAAGTAATAATAAAAATATTTGTGCAATGAAGCACAAAAGTGTTATAGGCAGATAATGTGTAAGCAGATAAATAAATTAAATAGAGAACGTAAATAAAATCAATATGCTCACATTATAATCCAAATGTGACTTTTAAATTTTAAATAATTATGGAATACATCTCAAGATGCCTAGCACAACATTAATATCAAGTCTTTGGACAGTAATATTAACTGTAAGTAGCACTCTTGTTGTAGTAATCAAGTGCTGATAATAAATCCTGTCAAATAATGAGCCCATCTTTGGATGTCACTTATTATTCACATGGAAACTTAACAATTATCACGCACTTATTACCACAATTGTATATGTGGTTCGGCCAAATACCAACCTACCTTTGGGTATAGTTAAATATTCGCATGAATTCACATATACATAACATCTTAACATTCTCAATAAGCTAATCTACACGGAGAGGTCACTTTGGTGGCTTCATGCTTCAATCAGTTATCTTAAAAGTAAGACAAAGTTAATAATAAGTCATTAGATGTACCCAAGAAAAATACTCAAAAATTAAAAGTCATTGTTGAACGTTAAGGCTCTAAAGACCTCACTGTATTGTTTTCGAATCAAACTCAGTAATATGATTATTCATAAAAAATGAATATGAATTTCAAAACATCAAATCCATCTTTATTTTGAATTTGAGCTAAAGATTATGAGGGGCTCACAATTCAACCTTATTTAGATTTAGAGGCCAAAATAAATTATAACCAATAAATCTAACCTTAAATGGATTTGAACCAAATTAATAACTCGATTTAGTCTTAAAT
Source organism: Erythranthe guttata (assembly GCF_000504015.1). The sequence goes on from NW_012192892.1 coordinate 316,944, forward strand.
CAAGGGTTTCGACTCAAATGCCGAATGAGTCAACCCTTATTTGGTTAATTAATAACCATTATTCATATTTTGATTCGTTAATGTTCAAATTATGCTTGGTCAGAAACTTATTGAATTAATAAATTAATTCATATCCTTAATTCGACCAATTAATTAAAACATTTAAGCCTAATAAGGCATGAACTTTAAAATCTGAAAATTCCCTAAGTAATCCTTAGAAAACCGAATTTGAAATTCCAAATGAATTTCACTTTAATGACCAAACAAAAACTTAAGTGAATTTAAATAAATTCACATAATAGTTCGGTCCCTCAAAATAATTGAACGGCCCCAAAAAAACCTTAAATTAACTTTTTATTCCTAAAAAAAATTGCCCTTGCCCCAAAACTAGAAAATCTTTCAACTTAAAGGACTGAATTTAAATTTTGAAAGACAAGTCTTTGAGTTCAAACGGACCCGAGATTCTTAAATGCTTAATTTTGGGGGTTAAAAAATGTATTTTCTGAATGTATATCACAGTTTTGAGAGAGAGCTTTAAAAAACGGGGACTGAAATGCAATTTGCGAAAGCTTGAGGGTTGTAATACAGATTTTTCATTATTTCAAATTGACCCTGGTTGAAAATCAGGAATAACCAAAATATGGGCCAAATTGAAATATTTCTAAATATCTCAAACTTAAATTAGGGGACCAAATTTGAAATTACAGAAACCCTAAATCTGCGACCCAATTGCAATTTCCCAAAAAACTCCATTCAAGCCAATTGCCTTCTTCTTCCATACCCGCCGTCACCACCTGAATCTCCTTTAAACTTTACAGCCAATCAACACCCAGTCCACCACCGTCGCCGGAAAATACCAAATTCCGGCTCATGTCTATGCGGCGGAGTCCACCGCCGGCGATCCAATATCCTTCCTTCGGCGAATCGCACCGCCTGAAATTGCGAAAGACATGGCACGAATCCTTCTATCCGCCGCCGGAGTTGCGAGGATGATGGTCGCCGGATTTACCCTTGTCGTCGCCGAGGAGTGGCGGCCGAGAAACCGAAAAGCCGTCAACTCATTAGCTGAATCGCGACGGCATGTTGACTGAATTTGGGGTTGACTGGTGGTGGTCAGAGGTGGATGATGGACATGGAGGGCTGGTTAAGGATTAACCGTGGTGGATTCTTAGGGGTGGCTCAGCCGGGAAGACCTAAACAGCTGCCACCCTCACCATCGATTGAATTTCAGATTTTGATTCCTTCATTCTTAATTCTTAATTTAATTCTTGAGAATTGACTTAACCATAAAACATTACATCCAAAACGGAATCAATCAATAACAATTGTACAATTTCAAATAATTGAATTATGTATCAGACACAATAAAAACGCATTTAAGATTCAATATTAGCCCTAATTTCAGATTCAATGTCTGGCCAAAATTCTTGCATCTTAATCAGGATTACATAACACAATTATGGATTCAGATTTCGATAACAATTTACATAATCAAATCCATAATATCATATCTCATATAACACCTAAATCCCCGATGATTGAATACATGGTGGCTCTGATACCACTTGTTAGAAAAATTTATCGTACATACATACGAATTCCCAAGAACCAACATGCTTGAATCAACGAGAATTATACAGAAACATAAACACGGAAGCGTACCTTACATAACGGAATCGAATCTTCGAATCTCCACTGGATTTGGGACAGGTCTTCCAAAGAATCCGCAGTTCCTTAATTATCTCTCTAACGATGGATTTTAGAAGAGACGGAATGAATACGTTTCTTTGGGGACCATGACCCTTTATATAACTGTAGAGTCCAGTTATATTATAATTGTGATTCAGCCCCATCAATAAATCACAACTAAGCCCTAATTGTCTCTACACATTAGGCCCATAATTATAGTTTAATACCCATAAGTCCAACCCAATAACCTTTATTAGATCACAATTAATTTGGACTTTCTTTAAGATAGCCATACACATTTACGTCACATATGTGAGCCCACGTAATTATTGAAATAATTCCAACAATTAGTACTGTTAATTGCTAACCTTTGACTGTATTCTGCTCCGGTCCATCCAGGAGTTTTCTTTATTAGTAGGATATATGTAACTTTTATTTGCATAATTTTTTCATGTACCTACAACGAATTAAGGCGAGAATACATAAATATCTTTCTGTTATCCATGAAAATTGCATTGCTATTAAATAATATAAAAAAAAATAAAAAAAATATCAGATACATTGGAATATAGCAGCTGTATGATTAAAATTTAAACCCACAAGAAAGTTGTAATGCTAACATAAGAGAGTATAAGGAAACTAAACCAAAATATTGTTCAGATATTCGGTCAGAATTAAATAATTACCAGAAATTGCTGCTGTATGTTTCCAACCGCAGGATACCTGTTGTTTACATACAAAATTGAAAAAAAAACGAATAAATTCCGACTATGTAGGAATTCTACCCGAAGAAAGCTTACAATATGAAACACTCAAAATAGATGTTAGTAAAATCACAAGATAAATAAATATGAATGTATGAAAACAGAAGTATGAGATTGAAGACAGCTCAGTCTTCCAAACCAATTCACACACACAGATCCACAAAGGTATCCACTGTTACACACACACACACAGTCTAGGATTGCACCATACTCAGAACCAATCCTCTCTCTGCACTCAAACCCCTTAAACCACCCAGATTATCAGTAAGACCACGAAGAAGATGCACTCAGCTTCTTACCCACTCACCACAGACCCAACTCACAGAAGAAGAAGGCAAGGTGTTTGAATTTAGGGTTTCAATCTAGGTCTTACCCTCTGCCACACATCTCTCCGCATTAAATAGGGACTCCAGTCAAAAGGAGCCGTTGAAGAGACAACCACTGGGACAAGCACGGCCAAGGACGGCGGCGAATGGCCCATGGTTGCTGGAGCAAAAGAAGAAAGAAGCAGAGGGGGACCAAAGGAGAGAGCAGATATTGTCTAGGGCACAAAACGGGAAAGGGGGTACAAGGGAGAGGAAAGGTCAGCTATAGTGAACGGCTGAGATCACACCAGAACCAACGGTTCAGATCTAAGCCTTCTAGCACATTCCCACTAATGGGCTGGAATTAGTCTGGATGGGCCTTTCCGAATAGACAAGTGTGTGTGTGTGGTGGAAATTGGGCTATAGGCCCAAGACACATTTGGGCCACAACCACAACAAATCTCCACCTTGGACCAAAGTGTATCATTAGTGAATTTTATGGTTTATTGGAAGTCATCATTGCTGTTTTTGATATACAGGTAAAACACAAAGTAGTACAAGTATATCTTTCTGATTTTCACATAGAAGGTCAGAAGGAGATGTCACATAGACAAAACATGTAGCAGTTCACAAAGAAAAGACATGAACACAATCAGTCACAAAGACAACACATAGTCAGTCACAAAGACTGTAACAAATAAGAAATAGCACACAGCATTTTAATCTTGGGAAATTAGGTTCAAGTTTTTCAAACAAGAACGAAATTTCTCAACTGGTAAGCACTTAGTACCCATATCAGCAGGGTTGAACTCTGAGGGAATTTTTTCAAGGTCAATAATCCCTTCTTCCACAATACTTCTAATAAAGTGAAATTTAATCTCAATATGCTTAGTTCTATCATGGAAGACAGGGTTTTTGCACAATTGTATACCAGACTGACTGTCAGAAAACACTACCACTTTGTTCCTGTAAAAACCAATTTCAATCAGCAAGCCTTTAAGCCAGATAGCTTCTTTGAAAGCCTCAGTTGTGGCAACATATTCTGCCTCAGTAGTAGACAGAGCCACAATGCTTTGAAGCTGAGATTTCCAGCTTACACAGGAACCATTCAAAGTAAACACATAAGAAGTAGATGATTTTCTGCTATCTCTACAATTTGCAAAATTAGAGTCCACATACCCACAGAGTTCACTCTCAGTTTTACACTTAGAAAACAGCAAACCAAGTTTAACAGAACCTTTCAGATACCTAAGCAACCACTTAAGAGCCTCCCAATGAGGCAAACCTGGATTAGACATATACCTACTCAAATAACTCACAGAGTAAGCAATATCTGGTCTTGTGCTGACCATTAAGTACATAACATACCCTATAGCATTTGCATAAGGCACATTTTTCATCTCAGACATTTCAGGTTCAGTCTTGGGAGACTGTTCCCTACTTAACACAAAATGGGCAGCAAGAGGAACAGATACAGGTTTTGCAGATTGCATAGAAAATTTCTCAAGAATTTTTTCAGTGTAAGAAGATTGATTAAGAAACAATGAACAGCCTTTTCTATCTCTGATTATGTCCATGCCAAGTATTCTTTTAGCATTTCCAAGCAATTTCATGTCAAATTCATCACTAAGACACTTAATGACATAATTGATTGTTTTAATACAAGGGCTGGTCAGAAGCATATCATCCACATAAAGGAGCAAGAAGACAGGAATTTTGGCAGAGTGTTTGAAATACAAGCATGGGTCATATGAACTTCTCAAAAAATTTAAGGATTTCATGCATGCATCAAATCTTTTATTCCACTGTCTAGGGGACTGCTTAAGACCATACAAAGATTTTTTCAATAAACACACATAATCAGGATGTTTCACATCAAGAAAACCTTCAGGCTGTTTCATGTATATTTGCTTATCTAATTCACCATGGAGAAATGCAGTTTTCACATCCATTTGTTTTAACTCCCAATCAAATTGAGCAATTAAGGCAAGCATAATTCTCACAGTAGTAAATTTCACAACAGGAGCAAATATCTCAGTATAATCAATTCCTTCTCTTTGGGTTAACCCCTTAGCCACTAGCCTAGCCTTATATCTAAGTGAATCAGATTCATGTTTAACTTTAAACAGCCATTTGCAGTCAACTAATGAACATTCAGCTGGTTTTGGCACAAGAGTCCAAGTATGGTTAACATGCAAAGATTCAATTTCTTCATTCATAGCATTTAACCAAGACACAGATTCATTAGATTTAAGGGCTTCCCTATAAGACTTAGGTTCTTTACCATCCAGAGACTCAAAGACATGAAACACATAAGATGCAAGCTGATAATCATCTAAATGATGAGGCCTAATGATGTTTCTTCTACTTCTGTCCCTAGCAAGTTGGTAATCACCAAGATTTTCCACATCAGGCACATTAGTATCAACATTTTGATCAAACACATCATTTTCAGGCACATTATTATCAGTTTCACTATCAGAATCAGATATAGTTTCATGTTGAGCAGGTATAACAGGGGAAGTCTCCACCTCAGCAGAGGTAGACTCAGAAGAAATAACAGACAAACAAGGAAACTCATTCTCATTGAATATCACATTTCTACTTATAACAGTTTTAAACCCCTGTTCCCCCTTAAGCCAGCACCTATAACCCTTAACCCCCTCTGGATAACCCAAGAAAACACATTTAACAGACCTGGGATCAAGTTTATCATGTTTCTGGTGCACAAAAGCAGAGCAACCAAATACTCTAAGATTAGACAAACTAACAGGAATACCAGACCACTTAGTTTCAGGTAATTCACCACATAGAGGCACAGAAGGTGATCTATTGATCACATATGCAGCAGTTAAAATAGCTTCACCCCAGAACATTTTAGACAAGCCAGATAAATTTAACATGGACCTAACTCTATCAAGTAATGTCCTATTCATCCTCTCAGCAACACCATTTTGCTGAGGGGTGTAAGCTACAGTTTTATGCCTCTTTATGCCAGATTCAACACACATATCATCAAATTCAGCATTACAAAACTCAGTTCCATTGTCAGTTCTCAAGGTTTTAATTTTCTTCCCAGTTTGATTTTCAATTAAAACTTTCCATGCTTTAAATCTTTGAAACACATCAGATTTATTTTTCAGCAAGAAAACAAACACTTTTCTGGAAAAATCATCAACCACAGAGAGAAAGTATCTATTACCACCATGACTAGGAACAGGGGCAGGGCCCCACACATCAGCATGTATATATTCAAGGATATCAGTGCATTTTGAAGAGTTAGGGAAAGGAGACACAGGAAATTGGACCTTAGTCTGTTTTCCTAAAATGCATGAGTCACATATGGGCAGATCAGACACACAGTCATTGTCAAGATAATTGTTTTTATGCAAAAGCTCAAGCCCTTTAGCACTAATGTGACCTAACCTCCTATGCCAAAGACTAGAATGATCATGTTTAACAGAATTAGCATGCAACAAGGGTTCAGCAGAACACACATACAAATTTTGCATTCTAACAGCTTTGAACACAAATTGATCACCTTTCATAATATTTTGGCAACCATTTCCCCAACTACCATGCAGACCACTATCCTCAAGAACAGCCACAGAAAGCAAATTACTACTCAGATTAGGAACATGTCTCACATTTTTAAGCATAAGTTCAAAACCAGATTCAAACTTAAGGATAATAGTTCCTAAACCAACCACATTTACACCACTGCTATCAGCCATAGACACATTGCCATTTTTTAGTTCCACATAGGATGTAAATAGGTGTCTATTAGGTGTCATGTGGTGTGTGCATGCAGAATCAAAGATCCAATCATTATCACATAGGGATGAAATCACAGAGTTCACACAGTCATGCACAGACTCACCAATCATGAAAACATCACCCAGATTGTCAACAACAACATTAGCCTGTTCATTATTCTTATCCTTTTTAGGTTCAGTACATTCATTTGCATAATGACCAGGTTTACCACAGTTATAACATTTTCTGCCTTTGATCTTGTTCTTACTCCACTCTTTGCCCTTTTTAGGTTTTTGAAAAGACTGATTTTGGTTGTTATTACTGGAAGAGGCCTTGTGTTGAAACTTGAATTTAGGCTTTCCTTTCACAAAGTTAACATCACCAAAAGATTTGTGACCCTTATTGGTTCTTAAATCCAGTTCTTTGCTTTTCAAACCATTTATGACAGTGTCAAGAGTAACCTGATCTCTACCATACTTAATAGCAGATTTTACATCACTATAAGTGTCAGGAATTGCATTTAAAAGCACAATAGGAGTATAATCATCAATGTTTTTATCTCCAGTTAATTTAATGTCCTGAACTAGCTTTGTAAAAATATCCAGATTCTCATCTATATCTTTACTCAAATCCAGTTTAAATCTGAAAAACTTTTCAAGTAAAAACATTTTTGAGGGCAAAGAGGTTTCAGTGTACAGATCTTGCAGTTTTTCCCATAAAGCTTTAGCATCATCTTGCTTTCCTAATTTTCTAATCACAGAATCACTCAAATTCAAGATCATCAAAGAGTAAGCAAGTTCATCAAATTCAGCTTTCTTAGCAGCAGGTGTGGTATCTTCATAGTTTAGAGTAATAGCTTTAAAACATTTTTGCTGAACTAAAACACCTTTCATTTTCTGTTGCCATATAGAAAAGTCACCTCTCCCATCAAAAGGAGCAAGAGGATATGCATTCATGATTCACACAGATGAAAGGCACAGAATCACAAGAAATCACACAGAATCACACAGAAATCACACAGAATCACACAGAAATTACAGAGTAACACACTAGATAATCAGATTGCCCCCCCCCTTTCCAGATTCCTGCGACACTAGGTGGTCCGGACAAGAAAGGGTTTGCTGAGAGCAATCCTAAGCTACACTAACAGTAGGAATAATTGCGGAAAAGATAAACCACATAGAGAGCTGGAAAATAAATCAAGTATGAGCACATCTGCCACACAGGGCCAAGTAGTGCCACACAGGGCCTCCACGCCACACAGGGCCAACTCAATGCCACACAGGGCTCCCAACCTCCACAGGAATAAACCAGGAAACGAAAAACTAGGGTTTCAGAGTGACTTACCTTATCAGAACCCAGTTAGGTTCTGTAAGCCTTCTTCAAGCAGATCTTCGAGCAACCAAGCTCTGATACCACTGTAGGAATTCTACCCGAAGAAAGCTTACAATATGAAACACTCAAAATAGATGTTAGTAAAATCACAAGATAAATAAATATGAATGTATGAAAACAGAAGTATGAGATTGAAGACAGCTCAGTCTTCCAAACCAATTCACACACACAGATCCACAAAGGTATCCACTGTTACACACACACACACAGTCTAGGATTGCACCATACTCAGAACCAATCCTCTCTCTGCACTCAAACCCCTTAAACCACCCAGATTATCAGTAAGACCACGAAGAAGATGCACTCAGCTTCTTACCCACTCACCACAGACCCAACTCACAGAAGAAGAAGGCAAGGTGTTTGAATTTAGGGTTTCAATCTAGGTCTTACCCTCTGCCACACATCTCTCCGCATTAAATAGGGACTCCAGTCAAAAGGAGCCGTTGAAGAGACAACCACTGGGACAAGCACGGCCAAGGACGGCGGCGAATGGCCCATGGTTGCTGGAGCAAAAGAAGAAAGAAGCAGAGGGGGACCAAAGGAGAGAGCAGATATTGTCTAGGGCACAAAACGGGAAAGGGGGTACAAGGGAGAGGAAAGGTCAGCTATAGTGAACGGCTGAGATCACACCAGAACCAACGGTTCAGATCTAAGCCTTCTAGCACATTCCCACTAATGGGCTGGAATTAGTCTGGATGGGCCTTTCCGAATAGACAAGTGTGTGTGTGTGGTGGAAATTGGGCTATAGGCCCAAGACACATTTGGGCCACAACCACAACAATTCAGACGCGGAATTTCTTTAAACTCGAACATGCCATTAAACGTTATCTCAATATTTTCAGAAAAATGCTAAGAACACTCACAAATATATATTTATATCATTTTCCCCCCTTTTTAATTTTTTTTGGCAGACAAAAACCAAACGCCGTACATAAATAAAAAATAAAAAATAAAAAAAAATTAATCATCAAGTATAGAAACTAACAGCTTCAAGAAGAGAAACAAAACCCAAAACCCAAAAATCATTGTCCACAGAAAAGTTGCAGGAAAAAAAAAACATTTGCTCAAAAATTCAACCTTGAGCTTATTTTAGATGACGTCATACTCATACCTCAAAAAAAAAAAAATTAAAAAATAAATAAATAAAAATACTCTGCATAGAAAAATGAAAGAGATGAATATTTAACTGGGTTTCATGTGGGAACCCCAGATTCTACACATATCCCAAGTGCTATTATTTTTATTTTTGCAAATAATATAATGAGAAAAAAGGGACAGAAAGAAATATACCTTTGATTCGTCAAAGGTTGATGGATGAAGGGTTTTCTTGCAAGGAAAGGAAGCAAGAAAATTTTCAGGTAAGGAAATGGTGAAAAGGGTGAAATGTAAAGAAGATGATTTAACTACTGCAAGTGATAAAAGGCACTTCTTTAAAATAAATAAATTTAAAAAAATTAAAAAAAGGAAAAGGAAGGAATAAATCCTATTTATTTAATTAAGTATGATATAAAACTTCATTTGAATTGTTATATTCTAAAACGGCAATTTTTTTAAATAATAATAATAATAATAATAATAATAATAATAATAATAATAATAATAATAATAATAATAATAATAATAACGGAAAATCTAGCACATTTCATTATATATTTTATTAGGTAAATTACAGCTATCCTCGGGTGATGTTAAATTATAAAAATGCCTTCTGTTGTTTGGGTAATTATAACCACCCATTTAACTATGAATCTTCTTACACGTTCACAATTGTGGTGTCAAATTTAGTGGAAATCTTTCAGATTATGTGGAATATTCTCCAGTTTGTATCCTTTTTACCCTATTGGAGCTCCATATTTTGAAACAAGATGATCATAAGATGTGTCTCTTGACTTTTAACTATCAGATTGTGGTGCATGCATTAAAAAATTGCGTTTTTTTCACAGAACGAGTACAAAGTAGAGAACATTTCACGGAACTTAGAAGATTCCGCTGAATTTGAGATGATAAGAATGAATAATTATATGCAAGTAGATTCATAGTTGAAGATTAATTATAATTAACCAAAAAATAGGGATTTTTTCGTAATTTATCGTTACCTCACGGTTGGTCGTAATTTACCTTATTTATTTTACAGTCACACTTCATTGGCCTTAAAAAGATTTAGTATCAATTTTGAATAAGTAAATTTGAAAGGTGTTTGGATAAGATTTGAATAAATAAATTGGCGTACATAAATAAAAGAGAAGGCAAAAGGTCAATTTCAGGACTAATGTTTGCGTATGTGGCACAGGCCTTCTTTTCCATTATTTATTTGTTTCAATATCAATTTAGGAAACTGTGCACTGTGCTCCAACAATATATACACATTATATACATAATACATGTTTCAATATGTGCAGCATTATAATATTAAGGGTAAATTACGAAAAAAACCCCTGAACTTAAGGTAAATAACGAAAAACACTCGCACATATCCGTAACTACCAAAATCCCCCTTTGACTAACTGCTGACCAAGTTTTTTAACAGAAAATGTGTATGGTCTATTATATCTTCCGTTAAATATGTGAGAAATAAAAGAAGGTATCCGAAATTGTGTAAGTCGTTTCCTTGAAATAAAAAAAGATTTCATAAAAAATTACACTGTAGGGGGTTGGTGTAAGACGGAACAAATATTAGGGGATTTTTGGTAATTACGAATAGGTGGAGGTGATTTTCATAATTTAATATAAGTTCAGGGGATATTAAATGAAACTTGTAATTGTTATACTATTTTCAGCTCTAAATTTAATATTTTCTTCATTTTAATGAGTCGATAAAAAGAGCATATCCATTTTGATGTCTCAAATTTATGGGTTCAAATTTCAAATATAAAATGCATAATTGACGTCTCGGAACGATGACCTAGCGATTGAAGCAAGTGAACTTCTATTAATTGACTCAACTTTGAAATTATTTGCCAATAGTTGTTAGTCCGACCTTGTCACATATTGATTGCCTAGTGTAACGAAATTATATATCTCGTAACGAAATTATATATTTATCCAATGCACATATATGGTTGGTTGTGAGTCATTTCATTACACCAAAATAAAATAAAAAATGCATAATTCACCTAGCAGCCCACTTAACATATGGATATCTAAAAAAGCCCACCCAAAATATATGTTGTTTTTTTCTTTGGCAATGATATGAAGGGTCGATCGAATTTAGTATTTACGGAAAAATTCTGATTTTTCTCGAAAATGAAAAACTAATTCCAATTCGGTTCCAGGAAAAAAATCGACAAAATTGAAAAAAAAATTAGTTCCTAAATGAGAAATTTCAGATCGGAATAGACGGGATTCGGAGATTTTCTAAATCAACCAATATATAAAATGCATAATACTATTTAATAAAAAATATAAGTGTAATATCCGAAAACATCGGAATTTTCAAAACTATTTCCGAAAATTTAAAATCGGATCAGTTACAGAATCTCGTATATATTCCAAACCCGATCCAAATAAATTCGGAAAAAAACAGAACCGGAGTATTCAGAATTCGGAATGAAAAATAGTACAAAAATCAGAAAAATCTGGATTAAATTCAGCAGAAATCGAAAATTTTGTTCCGATTTCCACCCTAGAAATGTCACATAAATTTCAATGCATACATCAAACAAGATATGGTGCACAAAAAAAACAAACAAGAATATTTGCAGCTCAAGTTTCATTAAAGGATTTCAATAACTTATTTGCCTCCTTCAAAAAGATTTATATATATATAACAAACAGAATAAATAACATGCCTGAAAAAGCCAACATGATACATGTTATTAAAAAAAAAAAATCATGAACCTTAACTTATATAAATTTCATGTCCTAGATTTCTTTTTTTTTTTTTTTTTTTTTTTTTTTTATCTTTTTTATACACACTAATTTAATTGGACTACTGTATATTTTTCGGTCGAAGAAGCGGACTACGAGAATGAAAAATCGCAGCAGCAATTGCGAAAGACTGCAAACTCGAGAGAGTCGATTGGAAGTGGATATAGTACAAACCCTCGTGTATCTTCACCATCTTCAACATTGCCACATCTTCTTCTTTTGAACCCTGTTTTTTAAATTAAAAATAAAAAAAATAAAAAAAAAATTAATAACAAAGGGGTACTAGGAATAGGGGTTTATTGCATTAGGTACCCCTTCTGTTTTCTCGTGTGCTAAATATTTATAGTACGGGGAGTTTTTTAGTAATTTGATACAACACAGGGGTACTAAATGCAATAAACTCATTAAAATTATATACTTTTGGTGTTTGCATACAATTTTTTTTACGAGTACTATGAATAATAAGATCATTCGAAAATCTGCAAACCTGAATACCGAGATCAATCGACTTGCATTTTTTTTTTAAATTTAAAATTTAAAAAGAAAAGAACAAAGGGAAAATAGAATATGGGTTTATTGCATTAGGTACCCCTGTGTTTTTTCTAATTGTTAAAAAACTCTCCATGTTATTTTGTTAGCAAAAAAATCGTATGATTCATTTTTTTTAGCAAATTACCCCCTTTTTAGGGGGCTATCTGCTAATAAATGCACTATAAAGGGGTTTTTTGCCAATATCTATACTACAAGGAGGTTTTTAACAATTCGATACAGGGGGTACAAAATGCAATAAACGCATAACAAAATTTGACAAGTAGTATGAAGAATAAGATCATTCGAAAATCTACAAACCTGAATAAAGAGATCAATTGATTTGCATTCCTCCGAACTATCAGCAGAAAACGAAGAATCTGTACTGCTCGATTTTGTTTTGAGAATTGTTAGTGGGCAGCCGATATCCCATCCACCACAATCGCATTGCCCACCGGAAATCCACCTCTCGGTAAGGCTCGAGGGGCCAGCGGCCCCCCTTGCTCGGGGCCCACCGTGAAGTCCTGCAGGTATTAAAACATCCATGCTCGTCGAGCATTCGCCCTTACTTCTAGAACATTCCGGAAGCCCACGTGCGGATGCTTCTAAAGACGCATTTGCCCCTGTTTTTTTCAAGAATTTCAACCCCCATCCTCCGATTTCAGGATTCTTGCGTACGTCCTTCACAATTACCGCGGCCAATTCAAGATTCGGCGAAGAATATTCTCTCTGTTCATCGGCAGTGTTGTTGTTGTCCTCGTTTCCGGAAGGTTCCCATGGAGAATCTTCTAGAATAGCACTCGATCCCGTAAACTTCGAAGAGGGTCTTTTTTTGTAATTTGACCTAAAAACATTTGCCACCTTTCTTGTCAATAATCTCTTGTTCTTCTTTAGGGCAAGATTCGAATTTTGCAGCTGATCTTTCGTGGGATTTTCGTCGCTCGAAAGAGACAGAACAAAATTCGTCTCTCTCACTTCCATATTATTCGAACACAACGTGATCGAAGTGGACACTCTCATTGTGCCAAGATTTTCCGACTCGAGTTCTTGAATTTCGTGTTCTTTCTTTCTCGAATGGAAAGTGTAGACGTAATCAAAAATTTTATCGCCCGACGGCTCCAAATTCGCCACATAGGATTCCCGTTTATCGTCCACGCTGAAAACATGATGCGGCAGCCCGTCTCTCCACGTGCACTGCATCATTGCTTGGTACGAGGTATTAGATGCCGAGGAAGACGACTTGTCTGAAAAACTCGAGTTTGTGCTCGATATCGAGGCAGCCCTTTTATGCTGCCCGGGTGCAGAATTCTTACGAGAATAAATGGGCTCGAAGAAATCTACGGGGCGAGTCTGTTGGAGTAAAGGGCTATTCAATATGTTCATCATGCTCTGGCTAGAGGTAACGCTGCCTATAGTTAACCTAGCCAAGTCATCACTCGAATTCGGACATTCGATAGCTAACCTAGTCATGTCACCTTCGGCTAAAACGCTGACATCATTTGATAAAACGTGCACTTTTGACGCGAAATCTTGAGCGGCCGCTCTTAGTGCGCAGTTACGTATCAGCTGAAGGCAGTGGAGAATGTACTTTTCGTCTACGGTTGTGATATGCTTCGGGATTGTACTATGAAGACTGTGGATATTGTTACGAAGGTACAACTCTTGGCAATTGTTTGGTGTTCGAGTTTCTTGTTCGGATTGTAAATCGGGTGTGTTTTCTTCCTCTCTTACGTCTTTTGTCAAGTTCATACTTGTACTCACTCTCGATTTTTCGCCTTTGATGGAGAAGAGTTTCGTTAATGGCAGAATCGGAGCTGCTTCTTATCACCTTCTGTTACTCCGAACAAATCTAGAAAATGAATGGAATATATATATAAAGTTAGTACAAATTCGTACGAAAAGCGAATTAGAAGTAAACTGAATCATCTTTGCATTGGAAAAGGTACTAAAGAACAACGAAATTCTTTGAGTCGAGTGAGAAAAACGTTCACTTGAAACATTAATTAGTAAGAATCAAGGAAAGTGGTGGAGCCAGCATTCGGCTAGGGGGGCCATGGCCCCTCGCCACATCTTGAAAACATGGTATTTTACGACAAGATTTGTTCTTTTGCGAATAGTTCAGTACTGCCGGCCCCTCCTTTAAAGAGAAAAAATCCGAATAACGAGAAGCTCGACCGGAGAATACTAACAAAGCAATCATAAATAGAATGCAATCTTAACCGAAAAAAATATCCACGGATACGAAACTTCGACAAATAAGTAAAAACATGAAATGATTTCTTAATCATCATTGCAACATAGAAGGGCCGTTAAGATTAATTAATTACAAGTTTCCCAATCCACTATTCTTGTCTGAATATCGAAATAGCCGACTAGCCAGTGTATAATCATCGTAAAGAAACGAAACACAGAAGAAGAAAAACGAAAAAAAAAAATTGTCAGTTAGATTATTACAGCATAAAAGATGAAACATAGTCGACAACAAAATTAACAATATTTTCGCAACATTCGGAATCACAAAAGCGGAAAGCCATTAACCTTGTTTTTTTCCGACGAACTAGAATAGCCTCCGAGATTAATTAGACACAAGAAATCAGATTAAAATTCAATTGCAAAATCCACAAAATCAGATTGTCTGATTGCATAAAGAAGTGGGCTCTAACCTTAAAACACAAACAAACAATTTAATCCAAGATTTGAAGCAACACCTCTTCTTGATTTCATCTGCAAACCCCCATCAAAGAAAAAGACCCTCCAAATTTCAGTTCTAAGTCATACCATAAATCATCAAGAAAAATCAACCACACCAAAATAAATACATATATATATACATACACATATACATACAGAAACAAGAACACATGGGGTTGGGAAAAAACCACTTTACCAACTTTCAAAAGGATGATAAAAATTCAATCTTTTTTTCACCGACCCACCACTCCAATCTTATCAAAATAACTGATTTTGCAAAAAAGCTTAAACAAAAGTAGCAAAATTTGAAAAAAGAAAGAAACCCCACATGAATAAATACAAGCATATATACATACATGATACATACACAGAGAAATGGGGGAAAAACTGTATAATTACCAAAAATTGCATGGTGGGCCCCACGCGTAGCAAGAAAATCTTGTATTTTCATGGTCTAATCAGACATCTGACCCCCCATTCCCGCGAACACACAGATTGTAATATACACCTTAGGTCTTCAAAAAAAAAAAAAGACTGGTGATTTGTGTGTATGTATAGGAGGTGAGAGAAAGTGTAGAGAGAGAAAAAAGTGTAGATTAGCTGGAATGCACGATGGAGTAGCAAAAGGCAAGTGCATATGAACAGAGAGACAGATCAGCCATTAAAATAAAAGGGGGGAAGACCAAAACCCAAAGGCAAAGTGGACCATTGTCTTCTTTCTCAAACATGTGACATTTTCTTTATAATCTATGTGTGGATATGCATTTTGTACTTATAATAAAGATTGAATTTTTATTTTATTTTTTTATTTTATTTTTAATGTTTGATTTGTGTAGTTTTCGGTTATTTGTAGGACACAAGAACATTAATGTTGGAAGTGTTATGTTTTTGTTGTGGCATTGGGATTTAATGTGATGATGAGGGGTGATATTTAATGGGCACACCCCTTTTTTATTCACTTTTTTTTTTTCAAAATTGGAGTGGGTAGTATTGATGTTTGTCATGTTTAGTAGATTTAGTGGTGGCATTTTGTTTGAAAAAGCAAAATCTCTCGTCTTCAGGGCCTCGGTTTCCTGACTCGACAGGTTTTTGATCGAGTAATGTAAATTACGGTGATTCAACGGTCTGTAACGATAGTAGAACCAACTCATTTCGTTGAAGTTGAAATTCCAAGATTGCAGCTAACGATACTCGATCTTAGTGGTGGCATTTTGTATTTTGTTGGTTTGGGGTTTCGACTTTTATATAGTGGAATATTGATAATTAATGGTCGATAAATTAATAATTTTGTTTAAATAATAATTTTTATATGTCTCGAGTTGGTGATATTATGCTATATTATTAATTAGATGATTTAATATTCGACTTAATTAATTGAATTTACTGGCCTCAACTGTATTGATTTATAGAGATTTAACCGTATTTGAGTAAATAAATTTTGTAGTTTTGTTTGGTATTGGATAAAAGGGTATTGTAGGTGTTATTATGGCCATGGATGAAATACCAATCACATACGTATGTGGTCAAATTCAAAATTCTGAATTCTGTCGATTCTATTCCAATTTTTCGATATTGATTTAATGTTTTCATTTTTAAGATTCGAAAGTTTTGAGTTTCGACATTTTTTATTGAAATTAGAATATATATATAAATGAGCTTCCAACTGCATTTAAATTTCTAAAAATAATTCAAAAAAAAATATTCCGTAAATTACACTTATAATATGTGATTTATATTATAACATATGCTTATATATTGCTGGAGCAAACATTTTATCTTAATGATGAAAAATATACACTACAAAATTATACTATAGTCCTCAAAAAGATTTAAATATTATACTCTTAAAAGATGACACATCTTTGTATGAAATACTATGATTTATTTATTTTATTTTATTTGAGTGGGGGTGGGGGTGGGGTGTTGTAAAATGAAATATTTGGGGATACTTGTAATAAAATGAAATGTTCAATTTAATGGAAATAAAAATTGCATAACATGGGGCCATAAGTATGAAGTCTAATATACATCCCTAGCCATAATAATTGATGGTAGTTACATTATTTTATTTTTATTTTATTATTATATTTTTTATTTTATTTATTTTATTTTATTTTATTTTGTGGTATGGGAATCAGATACCAATTTCTCAAATTAAATTGATTCGTTACAGTTGTCTTGAAATCTATTAATACCTACCTTTTTTTTATAGTGATGGAGATAATAAATTTGAATGAGAGTGATATTGAATGTATAGTATTTATTTAATTATTTATTTATAAAGACATGCATATTTATATCTGGTGAGCAAAGGAACACATGACAATAATAATTAATACATATATAATTATGGTTATTCACGATTCACCTTTACCCAATAATCTATTAATTTTTATCCATAAAAAAATACAACATGCAATATGATACAAATCCAATTGTTTAAAGGTTCATATTTAATTAAAAGTCCTATACAAAGCCCAACGGCGGCATAAGTCCAAGGTCGTCTTGCCTGCTACAACTGTCAAAACCTATTAAATAACCCCACAAACGACATGTGCAAGCAATTGATATGACCACCTTCGACTCAATGTTAGAAACAATGGGAAAAACCAGCACAATGACATTGACTGAAAAAAGGCAAACCAACCAACAACAAGCTCACCTACGCCAGTTAGAGCAACCACGAAGCGACTCAGGTCGTAGAGAGAGGAAACATATCGCCTTCAGTAGATAAAGTGAGCTCGCACCAAGTCATATTACCCTGCACACGCATCGTAGCTTGATAAGACATGGGTTCCACCAGACTCGTCCTCGTGACATGCATGAATACAATCGTGGAATACAAGGAAATGCATGTTTATCTTCATATATTACATTCAATACATCTCTAACAAATATATCGTTTTCGACTTTACCCAATTGAATTAACCGTCGGAGTGTTAACGCCGAGAAAACCTTCTCATACACTCTTTTTTTGGCAGATGGGCTCTTTCTCGATCGGGTTGTCCTTCGTCTTGGACTTCTCTTTGCCCCCCCAAAGCCCATTGCGTTTTATTATTGTTGTTAGGGGCATTTAAACTTAATCACAATCTACCATGAGCTATTAGAATTGAGACAATAATATCAAACAACCATGTATAATTAAATTTGTTGGTGAATAATACTTACTTAGCCTCTATTCTATCTCCTTAATTATGACATTTTTTTCTACATTTGGGATTCAAATTTTGAATAGTTTTATCATATGGTTATGAATTATTAATATTGGAAAGTACAATGATGTAGAGCAAGAATTATTAATTTGTTGTTGGGGGAGCTGCATAATTGGAACTTATTTTAATTTGGTCATGTTAGTTTCATTGCACGATTAATGGTTTATTGCGTTTTATCTGTAATTCCACTTTGATAGTGATGATCACTATATACACTATATATGTACTTATCCATATCTCACTACATTCATTACTTAGATCTCTTGGATGGTAAATTGAAATGGAACTTATGAATCATATATTATATATATATATATATATATATATATATATATATATATATATATATATATATATATATATATATATATATATATATATATATATATAAACAAATATTTTCACCTTGAATAACAAAAGTATAGATTTTTTTTCCTTATATAGTATTTGTAATACATAAGAAAATTCCCTCTCTCGATCTAATTCCAATTTCCAAATATTACATTCTTTTTCTAAAAAAATACTCTTATAAGATATAACCATTACATGTGAAGAACAATATTAAGTCTTACTCTTGGAGTGTATATACAAAATTGCAGATATCTTGAAATTACTTAACTCAAGAATATTACTTTTTATGTTTCCATAAAAAAAAAAAGATCTTTTCTTAATATTATGTGTCACTTTAGAAATACAATGGTGCATTACATACATATTTTTTAAATATAGTCATATTAACTTCTTGACTATCTCTCTCATTAATTACTAATTAGTAAGTAAAAGTAGCTTGGTCTAATATTATCAATTTTCCTAAAATCAGATATATTCATTTTTTTTAAGATTAGTGCAAAAATGAAAAAAAAAAACGACATTTATTTAGAAACTGAGGGAGTATATTGTGACAACTGAATATTAGTATTTTTTTTTTTTACATATATTCCTAGTCTATCTTGTTCCTAGTCTATCTTGTTCCCACTTGTTTTTCATTTCACATACTATTATTTTAGTGTTTTTGTCGTATTAGCTTGTCTTAAATGCTTTTTTCTCCTTAAATTCAAAAATTCAAATTTCTGTGAAAGTGGGACCACACAAATCTTAATTAACAATACGTACATGATAATTATATTTAATCAAAAGTCAAATTTTGAAATCTATGGACTAAACTAGAAGACCAATATGTACTAGTAGGCAAAGATGTAGAACAAAATTAAAAATTAAAAACTAAAATTAATAAATGAAATAAATAAATAAATGAAGATGGTTCTTTTCTTTCTCTATCCTTACTTTTCTGTAAAGGATAAAAATAATTGGAAGGAGTTGGATTTTTGGTTCATTCCAAAAATAAGTTGAATGGTCTAATAATTGCAGCTACGTCTAATTATTATTTTTTTACTATTATTTTATTATTTTATTATTATCTTAAATATTTTATTTTAACATTAAAATATGTCAACCATTTGCTGATTTTCAAACATTAGAGCCGTTATTTCTTAATATTTGAAAAGATATACGACTTACGAGAAGATATAGCAAGGAGCAATTTTTTTTTTTTAATATCTAAAGTGGGGAACAACATATACCAATTCATAAAAGATTGATCTGAAAATTTGATTTTCAAAAATCAAATCTTGAAGGGAAATTTATCAATAAAATATAAATGGGAAAATGGGGATTTTAGTTTTATAATTTTGATAGTTGAATTGAGTTACTCTACAACTTTCTTGTGCAGAAAAAAAAGCATAATTATTTTATCTTGAACGCAATTTCGCTTTACAATATCTTTTGTCGATAGAAACTCGCAGTTACATATGTGCACTTGAGTATGCGCTTTACAATTATTCTCCTTGTACTGATGCAAATCATACAAGGAATGTGCCCTTGCAACCACATATGTGCACTAGATAAATTCAACATGCATACATACGATGGAGTCAATTTGACATTTTATTAGCCTCGTGTAAATATTTGACACGAGGGACTAAAAAATATCTGAGTCTTTCATGAGATTTGACCGTAACCCTATTTTATTATAGTTAAGGGACTCAAAATTAAGTCAAATTTCATAAAAGACTCCAGATACAAGTTTATCTTCCACAAAAAAGGTAAGCTTTTATACACGATGTAATCTTACACACACCAAAACACACGATCAAATCATAACATCTTATCGTCTTCTCTACTCGTTTTCTTATTAAATTACTCTTTCTTGAACTGTTTTTCCTAGCCAACTTGAGCGTCAAAGTGTCCACCCGAAGCATTTTTTCTACGATCGATAGTCGGATCGGATGAAGGTGTTCGAGAAGAGCCAATTTTGGTTCGGGTTAAATCGACCTTCATCAATGTGTATTGCGTAAATCGACCTCCACCGTTTGCTTTTTGAAACCCATATATGGGTTTCTATAAATTGTTGTTGTGCATTTAATTTATTTGAGCCCAAGTGAAGCGAGTTGCCCAATTCACAAACGAATACACATTTGGGCTTATGATTTTCCTTCTACCAATAATAATCATATTTGAGGTTATTACATAGTAGCCCTATATTATATTGAATTGCTAAAAAGGTCCCTGTGTTGTTATTAATACCGGCAAAAAGGCCCTATTTTGCATTTTTGTTAGCATGCAACACCTTAAATGGTGAGCTACAAAAGATACGAGGACTTTTAGTTATTAAAAAGAAAACTATTCGCATGTGTATTAACTTTTGTATCGAGGGACTTTCAGCCAATTTTCCCAAAAAAAGAAAGAAAAAATTATAACTTCTATATAAAACTGACATTCAACCGTCCCCGGTCGACTTAATTGCTACGAATACAACGGACTTCTTTTATTTTTTATTTTTATTTTTTTTTACAAATATACATAACTATTAATCTTTTTTTTAACACTATTTTTCATCTGATGAAAAAATTGCCTCCAATCAAATCCAAGATTGGATGGGATAGTTGCATTTAAATGAATTCACACCACTTATGTGTGCTAATATATCTGCTGATTCCATGTCATCTTCTTCTTTCACACCAACCTTAAATGAAAAAACAAAAAGGAAGAAGAATAAATATAAAGACAATGTCAATTAAGGTTTATTGCAATTAGTATCCCTGTATTATATCGAATTGCTAAAAAATTACCACTTGTTATTTTATTAGCAAAAACTCCCCGATGATTCGATTTTTTCAGCACAAAACCCCCTAAACAAGGTACTAATTGCCTCTAAAAAATCATAGTGAGATTTTTGCCAATAAATTAAGGATAAATTACGAAAACCCCCTCAACTTAGGCTAAATAATGAAAAACACCCCCACCTGTCCATAATAACCAAAAACCCCCCTCTGATTTACTGTTGATCGAGTTTTTTTTACAGAAATGTGTACAGTCTATTATACCTTCTGTTAAAATAGATGAAAAATAAAAGAAAATATATGAAATTGTGTAAAGTCTATTACCTGAAATAAAATTAAAAAAAATACGTGAAAAGTCACACTGTAAAGGATTGGTGTAAGATAAAAACAAACATTAGGGGATTTTTGGTAATTACAAATAGGAGAGGGTGTTTTCCACTATTTTCCTAGGTTTAGAGGTTTTTTCGTAATTTACCCATAGATTAAACATAGGATAGTAATTCAGCAATTCCATAACACAGGGAGTACGAATTGCAACAAACTCAAAAATATTATATTGAACAATTTGTATACCTTTCTTTGGTGATCGGAGATTGAATTGGAAAAGAGGCTATCATCATCCACGTCATCATCATGGTTGTGTGTTCTAGAAAGTTCTCCGAGTTCGTCGTTTTTCGCGAACCTTCCTCGAACCCTAGGCCTGCTGTCTGCAAGTGTTTTGCGGCAAGCATACTGCACCTTG
>NW_012192892.1:339111-369349 GCF_000504015.1 Erythranthe guttata
GGGAGCGAGAGAGAGAGAGAGAGAGAGAGAGAGAGAGAGAGAGAGAGAGAGAGAGAGAGAGAGAGGGGAGAACCTTGATTTTCTTGCTAAAGTTTCTCTCATTCCTCTTCTTCATGTATCTATGTATCTTCTTTTTCCTTTCTTCAGCAGAGAGTTTTCCCACTTTAAATGTTGGATCTTCCAAACTTGAAATTTCTGATGACAAACTAGTATTACTCACTCCTCCATGAACCATATGCTGGTTTTCACCACTAATTCCCTTCATTATATTAACAATAAGAAATAATAAAAAAAATTATAAAACAAAAAAGAACTAAATAACATAGATTAATTTGCATGTTTAAAACATGTGTGTGTGTGTGTATGTATATATATACCTGAAGGTCATTGGAACAATTAAAGGCCCTAGCCATGGTATCATTCAGAAAGATTCCACCGCCGTCACCTTGAAAATCCAAATCTTGATGTGAAATATCACCCCCCATCATCAAACCACCACCACCGCCGCCCGTGAAAAAGCCCGAATTTTCAAACGGGCCGGGCGGCAGATATGCGGCCGCCATCATGGGGTCCACCATAAGAGAGCACGACGCCGGTTGAGAAGATCTCAACCGGAGGTAATTAGTAGATGGCATTATTGAAGGCAAGCAATCATCTTCGTTATAAGCCGACGGAGCCATGAGCGGCACCACCGCCTGCGGCGGTGGTGCCGCCGTCAACATCGGCCAGCTTTCGTGAGCGTAATGGTGGTGGGCCCCGATCGCTATGTCTCCCAACGGGAGATGGTTGGTTAGAGAGAAATGGTCGAATAACGGTTCTTGATTGTTGTTATTATTATTGTTATTATTGTTATTATTATTATTGTTGTTGTTATTATTATTATTGTTATTGTTACTGTTGTTATTATTATTGTTATTATTGTTGTTGTTGTTGTCGTCGTCGTTGCTGCTGTTGTTATTGTTGTTGTTGTTATTGCTGAAATAGTGATCATGAGGGGTCGGAAAGGAGGGAGAAGCGGTGAAGTCTATGGATGCGGAGATGTCGTTTTCCAGATCATCTTCATCGAAGATTATGGAGATGTGGTTGTTTCCGGTGGCGGCGATGGGCGGCGGCGGCGGGCTGGTGGCTGTGGCGAGCGGTGGCGACGGATCGTTTGTATGATCTTCTGTTGTTGTAGTTTTAATGGATGTAAAGGAAAGGTCTTCATTATAGTAGCAATTATTGGAACTCGATACAACTTCGGAACTATGAAAAGTCTCGGGGAATAATTCGGATTCGCAGAAATCGAACATTTGAGCTCCAAGAGGGCTCGAAATTTCTTCCTGCGCCGAGAAAATTAAAATAGAGAAAATAAATATTGCTTGATCAAAGTATATAAAGCATGAACATTTAAGTGAATAATTTATATATATATGGTTTTTCGGGTAAGTATTTCGGAATATTTTTCTTGTTTTCGTAGAATTAATTGAACAAAATTGTGAATGACAAATACCTATGGATGAGATTTAGTTAATTATGGTGTTTTTTAATTTTGTGGGAAGAGATGGAATAATATCTATTTTTGGACAAACATTGGGAACTTTTGAAGCATAATATTCTATAATATATAGAGTTCTTGATATATCAGAACTGAATGAAGGAATCAACATTGGTAAAAACTTGAGAAATAAGCTGAAAAAAAAATGGAGTAAGGAATAAGAACTTGTATGTATATGTGTATGTATTTTTCTTGAGGCATTTAGGAATTAAATGGGCTAATAGCTCAAAAAAAAACACAAACTTGTGGATATAAACTTATAGCTCAAGAAAAATACATACAATAAAACAACAAGATTTTACTAGAACAAAATGGCAATAATTTCCGAAAAAAAAAAAAAAACGAAAACATCTTAAACGGCAAAAACCCACAAAATTTTAAAAAAAAAAAAAAAAAAAAAAAAAAAATTCAAAGATCGAACATAAATTCAAATCACCACATGGAAAATAATTTTAAACATGGTTATTTTTGTATATAACACGATTGTTTTTTCTACAAAATAAACATGCATGCATGTATGAACAAACACGCATAACACGAATGCATGTTAAATGCGAAAATAATTACAATCGAAAGCTGCAGATCATGAGAATGAACCATGTTATGAAACATTGTTCATTAATCTCTAAAAAGACAATGGAAATCGATTTTTTTTTTCTTTTTCGTGGAACGAAAAAGGGATCGGATCGATCTAGATCGGCTTCATCCCTCTCACACGCCAAGAAAAGACGATCGTACGGCTCACATCATTTCTCTCAAGCACCACATTTTTTTTTTCCGAGGCTCAAATTTGACGAACGAAACAAACCGAAAGAATTTTTTTGTTTTCGATCTAGATCGAACGAGAACTAATTATGAGAAGAATGAAGAGATTAGAATGAGGATGAAGAAAAAGAACTCACTATATTTAGCATGTGGTGGATGTTTTTATTTATTTTCTCTTGCTTAGAAGTTAAGAAATTAAGTGAAATAAAATAAAAGTTGGTTATAATATATAAGCTCGGAGGGATGTCCGTACATCGGAGTCAATCCGAGGTTGCCGGTGGGCCAATGACTTACTCTCTCCCAATATTTTTTGGTACTATATAATATGGATTTATTTGATTTTAATGACATGTAAGTGTACAACAAGGATCTTTGTTTTTTTTTTAACTTGGGTTGGAAATTCGAACAAAATTTCTGATTATTTCTGCCGATATATATCAATTAAAAAAAAAAAATTCAAATTCTGAAAAAAATCATTTACTTTTTTTGAATTTTTTTTATAGTAAAAGGAATATATATTAGATGTTGATTTATAATATTAATGTTATTATGTATTATATAAGTGTATAGAAATTGAATTTTCCAGTTCCTGATCCGATTTTGCTTGAGAAAAAAAAAACAATTTTGAGGATAAGTTTTTTCGTTCGAGTTTATGGAACTCCGATTTCAGATTTTTTCCGTATAAGTTACTCCATCAAATTTAAGTGCTTCCATCAAGGCGTAACTTGATATAGTCGGTTTTCTCGAATTTATTTATTGAATTGGTATTATCAAAAAAAAATGTTGCAAACAAAATACTCAAAATAGATGATGTTGATGATTTCAACCATTGACTTCATCTGGTTTATATATTATGTTACACCGAGTGAAATACACCGAACAGATCTTTTACCATTTATGTACAGACGAACACACACACTCACATTGACGTGTGTAGATCAACCAAAAAAAATCACCCGACGTAGGTGAAATTAAGTTTTATCTCTCTTAATGTTTATGTATTAGTCATTTAATTAGTTTAATTTGTCAAATCAATTGTATTAACCAAAAATTAGTAAGCATATATATTATAGAGACAAATCATACACATAGAATAATTAGTTGTTTAATCTTTGGTTCTATTACATTTTTAGGCACACATGAAGGAACACTATATACTAATTGCACACACTATTGCTTAATATAAGGGTACAAAAATAAGTGGTGAAATTACGTTTTCACCTGAAATTACATATTAGTTATTTATTGAATTTGATTTAAGATGGTGGTTGCAAAAACTTTTAGAAACAACTTCTGAGTTTGTTTATAGTTTATAATTAATTTATTTTTAGGTTTTTGTAAAATCAACTTTTGTGTTTGTTTCTCTTAATTTAAGTTGATTTACGCTATTTTTTTAATAGTACCCCTAGATCTGTATTTTCTATGTATGTTCATTTTCAAGAATATTTACAAACACCCGCAACTTTATAAAAATAAGCGCTCAATACCCACTTAATTTTTTTCTGCTTTAAAATTAGCTTTTGCAAACACTACCTAAATACCACCACATTTTATTCACATATATTGATTCCTATTTTGTCGACTCTTAATTTTCATAAAAGGACATAGTGAAAACTAAATTCGATTTCGTCCAAACAAACTCGGAAACTAAAATTCGGAAATATCGAAAATCAGAAAGAAAAAACTTGTTAAAAACAAAGTTATGGATCGAAATTGGTACAATTCAAAAATTTCAATTCTTTATTCGTCTGTAATATAATTAAAATACATCATAAATTTGATATTATAAGAGTAACGGGGAAAAGTCGCAATTTTTTGAATTATTTTTAAAACTAAACTTCGATCGAAAAGTGGAATCTCATACGTATTTCAATTTTAGGTGGTGTTTGCAAATGATTTTAGAAATAGATTATGAGCTTTTTTGGGCACATAATCTGTGTTTAGGTGTTTGCAAAACTTTTCCTTCTTTCAAAACTAGATTTTTGGCCCGTGCGATGCACGGGATTGAAGTAAAAATTAATACAAAGTAAAGTTCAATTTAAACGACAAAACTGAAGTTTCAATTCATTTTGATATTTTGCAATATGCATTGATGATAATCACCGATCCATAAACTTTTTTTACAATATTCATTAATTTAATTTTATGTTATTGATGTAATATGGTTGTATATATATCTTATCTTAGTTAATGTAGAAGTTTGACGAATCTTCTTCTTTATCACCCATAAGAGGCCTCAGTAAATTTACTGTAAATCAATGATGCCTTTAAATCTCAAGACTTTATCAGGAGCAACATTACTTTTATTAATAAGATAAGAACCAAATGTTTTTCTAAACAATTAAATAAATTTTCCATAAAATTAATATTAAGTAAAATAACAATTTTAGTGGGAAAATATACATAGATTTGGGGCCAAAAAGTCTGGTTACTTAACAGATTTATTAAACTTGATTATATTAAATATAATAAATCAATAAAATTAATTAAATAAATAAATGACAATTATAACTGAGCGGAATTTTTATTCTAGAGTTTACCAGGAGCAACCTTACTTTTATTAATACGATACGTAGATTTTGGGTCAAAAAGTCTGGATACTTAATGGATTTATTAAACTTGATTATATTAAATGAAATAAAATAATAAAAATAAATAATTAAATAAATAAATGACAATTATAACTATCAAATGAGCGGAAAAAATTTCCTAGGGTTTACTAGGAGAGCAACCTTACTTTTATTAATAAGATTGTTAAGTGTATATTTATACACTTAATTGTACCTTTTAATTGGGGCTTTTGGTGTGTTGTAATGATAATTGGTGCTTAAAATGGTTATTATTTGTATTTTAGGTACAAATTGAAGAATTGGAAACTTTTGGGGTTAAAACTGCAAATTCGGAGAAAAACTGGGCCAAAAGTGAGAAAATCAAAACTCTGAAGAATTAAAGACCGGACGGCCGTCCGGATTTCAAAGCTTATTCTCGCACGGCCGTCCGGGTTCACGAAAGGGCGCAGAAAAGGGATTTTAATTGCACAAGGAAACTGTCTTCTTCCCCAAGTTCTTCACCCTATATAAGACCAACCCAAGCACACAATTAGGGATGATCTTTGAACGAAATTTTACACCACAAAACGCGAAGAACGAAGATCAACGAAGACTCAAGCATAGTTTTTCTTATTTCTTTTATTTTTATTTTGATTATCATAAGAATTACGAGTAGCTAAGTTTTTATTCTAGGATTTTGTTGGAACCCTATGCGGTAATTCGAACCTCTTTTTCTACTTTTATGCAAGTTTAATTCTTCGATTATTTCTTCTATCTTGATCTTATTTAGCGCATGAACGTAGCTAATTTATGTTGCTACTTGTTATTGTTAGAATTGATTGACAGATCGTTTTAATAATTAGAACAGGGATAGAAGAGCCTTCGAGTAGTTTTTCACCGAATGCGTGTGTTGATTGCATGTATTATCGTAGACATACAGATAATACCTTAGGTAGCCGTTTACGAGACTTGTTATTTAATGCTTTATTTATACGAGGTTTTCATAGACATATAGTGAATCTTTTATGAATAATAGGCTTATAACACAACGACAGCTGGTTATGAGTAATTTCGTGTCTTGGGTTAATAATCGGGAATCGTAACTTGCATGATAGGAGATTAATTGGGTGAAGAATTATCGCATAGGGGGAAGATAAAATCCTAGATCCGTTTTATATTGATATTTTCTCGTGTTTAACTGTTTTCTTAATTAGTTTCTTTTATTTAGTTAATTAAATTGACAACCCTGCGTAGGCTGAATAAAAATCATAATTGTTAGGATTTGGTACTTAGGATTAGGTAATTTGCGTATTCCCTGTGGGATCGACATCCGACTCTCACGAGTCTACTTTACTACTTGTTTGCGATACGTACACTTGCGTGTTGGTATTTAGCACCCAACAAAGATCAAATGAGCGAGAAAAATTTCCTAGGTTTTACCAGGAGCAACCTTACTTTTATTAATAAGATCAAATGAGCGGGTATTAATAAGATCAAATGAGCGAGAAAATTTTCCTAGGGTTTACCACAAGCAGCCTTACTTTAGCCTTACTTTTATTAATAAGATAAGCTCCTTTAAGCTATCATTTTAAAAGCACCTAATAAACACTTAATTCAAACTTAACTCACAATCACTAATTTCTGTTTTTAAATAAGTTTTTGCAAACACCACCTTAGTTCAAAATATGAAAATACCATAAATTAACTTTTTTTTAATTCAAATTAAATATTATTGTTCCAAAATCGAAAATTTCTAATGAACTAATAATGACAGCTAAAATAAAGCAAATTACTCTAACATTGATTTGGATAAAATAAAAATTTGATATAAATAGAATAAAGTGGATATAATGGTCAAATCTAGTTGAAAAGATAATTTGATAGATGGATTCTTTTGTTGACTGCAAATTCAAATTCGGTTGTCTACTCTACCCTATTATGCTTCTTCCCTTGTTTGTGGAGCTTCCTTTGTGAAATAACAGATTTTGGTGATCTTACTTTACTCCACATGAAAATAGGATCATTTGTTAGTGCAGATTGAATCTTATAGATATTACATCTCATGTGATCACGGGAACGAGGATATCGGGAAATTCCGGTTTTCAAAAAGTTGGATACAGGAACGTGGATGAAACGTGTAAATATTAAACATACAAGGGTACATTCATAATTTCAAAAGGATTGTTTCGTCAGCTCCCATAGGTGTTTTCATAGCTGATTGTTTTTCTCTACTTAGTACGTTTCATTCTTGCGACTTTTCTTTTGTTAGACGTTCCGATACTTCTTTGGCTCATTGCCACGCTACTCGGTTTTGATTTAAGTTGCACTGAAGGATCTATCCTTCCTTCCAATTTGGCTAATTATGCCTAATAAAATTTCCATTTGTTTACCACATAAAAAAAAACCCTTATATATACTTATCAATTATTACATATTTGCATCTACAAATTATTTATAATTTACAAGTTATGATTTGAATTATCATTCCACAAATTATATTCGATGCATGTAAATTTATTTAGTATTGAATTAGCATCTACAAAAATTATAGAACACCGCTACAAGTGAAAAATACACATAAGATTTAAGATTTTTTTAAGCGTATGTAGTTCTGAGTTTTTGTTTAAAATGAATTTTGGTTTTCTTTCTTCTGGAAACGCATTTCCATTTTTTTATTACCAGAACCGTTCCTGAAACTTTTAAATATTTACAAAAACGGCCCCAAAACATTTTCAACAAGTATCATGGAATTTCGGTTTCCGAAACATTTCGGAGTTAGATCGGAGTCTAACTGTTCTCTCTTGCATAGACACCTGGCCAAACCTTTTGACTGTTCTCTGAATTAACTTTTTTTATTCCTTAATCTTTTTATTACACATGTTAGTTCAAAACTGCATCAGCATAATTATAATTATCACTAAAGGCATGCTTTAATTGTGACACAATTATATAAAAGAGGTCAAATCGTTATTTAAAAAAGAATCAATACAGTTCCCTAATCTCGTAAAGGTTTTTTGATTCATGTTATCCACATTCAAACGATGCCATTTATCCTTAAAACACTTGCTCACCAATCGAATCCAAGAAATATATATATATATATATATATATATATATATATATATATATATATATATATATATATATATACGGGTAATTTACGGCCACCCTTGAGGTAATGTCAAATTACGAAAAAAAACTCTTATTGTTTAGGTAATTACAACCACCCATCGACTATGAATCTTCTTATCCTTTATGATGTCAAATTCAACATAATCATCTAGATTCCGTGGAACGTTCTCTAGTTTGTACTCGTTTTCTGCAAAAATGCAGTTTCTTATGCACTACAATCTGATATTTACAATCCAATAGACACATCTTATGACCATCTTGTTTCAAAATATGGAGTTCGAATGGGGTAAAACGACTACAAACTTGAGAGTATTCCACATAATCTAAAAGATTCCACTAAATTTGACACCGTAAGGGTGAATGTGTAAGAATATTCATAGTTGAGGGGCGTGGTTATAATTATCTAAACATGATGGTTTTTTTTTTTTGTAATTTAACTTTACCACAGAGGTTGGCCGTAATTTGCATCGTGTATATATATAGTGAAAGATCAGCTGAGCAAGAATATAAGATTATGTTCTGGTTCTTGTTGAATTTCAATAAATTCATCCTTAATTGTCACATTATTACATAGAACAAAACATATTCCAAACAGTGAAATGATGGCAATAAGGTGGATTAATTGGCTTTTGCCAACAAGGTAAGATTATTATTTTCTAGTGGAATATAATTGATTTTGTCATGGAATTGGAATACAGTTCCACCAACTTAGCCTAATATTTTATGCACTAACACTTTGTTGATTTATGTCATTTCATTATAAAGTTAGCACTAATATTGTTTAATCTTTTTTCGGGCTGTAATTTTCCCGTGGCAAAGGCTCGAATTGCGTGCAAGCCCGTTATTACGATTTTCGAGGCCCAATGCGAACTTTATAGATTTTGTTGAAATGGGGCCAGTAGCAGGGGCGACGATGTTTTTCTTTTTTTGGTTAAATGTTTGGGTGTCTATGGGCATCGCCTCCGATTTTTTTAGAGATATTCATAAAAAAAAAAAGCCAAAAATAGAAAATGTTTATAGAATTTAGTTATAATATAAATTTTAAACATAAATATTTTATATGGGTAATGATGAATATGAAAAAAAATATATATATTCATAAAAGAGAATGGACAAATTGAACTAAAAAATGATGGGACTTGCATATTATACGTTTATTGTTAAAATATTTTTGCATATTATTTTCTTATTTTGGAGCAATTTAGGTATTTCAAAAATTTCGGTAGAGTTTGTAATTGGTTGTTAGTTTGAGGGGATAAATGTAATTTCGCAAATTCGGGGAGGGGTTGTAATATAAACATAATTCAAGGGGTTATTTGTAAGTTAAAATATCTATTTTTTGTTCATTTTCTTTCTATTTAAGGACAATTTTGAGATTTCATATTTTCGTTAGAGCATCTCCAACCATTGTTATTTTTGACTGTTTAAAAGAAGTGATTCAGTTGGTTAGAATCCGTTACTTGAACGAAACTGGATCTTGTGGAATCATATTGAATATTGGACGATATATTCCGCACCTTTCTAAAATACCGATCCTTGTTTACCAACCACACATTGTCTAACCAAATCAAATTCTCTCTCGACACTTTGCACCCTTGAATTACGTGGCATTGGCACTTTGCACCTCTAAATTAAATAAATTGCAGAATGCATCCTCTAATTATATTTTATTTGACACTTTGCACCATCATTCACCCCTTTAGCTAGAAGTTTGACCGGTTACCTATTTATGGGATTTGAAAAGGGTTAGTTTTTCAAAATTTTAAAAATCTTTAATCACCTAATAATCTTTTCATTATTTTACCCATATTCTCAATTTGATGTCACCCTTTTTTCTACAGTTTGATTTCATTTTGGCAACAAAGAAATTGCAATTGGAGGGTGTATTCTGCCATTTTTCAATTTAAGAATGAAAAGTGTCAATGACATGAAATTTGAAGGTGTAAAGTGTCAATTACATGTTAAAAAAAAAAATTAAATTTAGTCAAATTTACTATTTACAAACAAAAAACTACGCTCCAACATGTCATCTATCATTTAACTCGTCCGCTAAAAAAATATTAAATTAATGGCAAATGGCAAAAATGCCCATCACATGGGACTTAAATGCATTTTGGTCCACAAAAAAAACAGTCTCTCAATTAAGCCCATCCCCATGTCTTTAGTCTAAAATACCCTCAATAATATAATTCTTATCAATTCCACCCATTATACTCTAACTTCCTTAATATTACACATTGACCCCGAATTTAAATATATCACATTAACCCCCAAAACTTTTATTTTTTTCAGAAAATAATTTTTTTTCTGGCCAGATTCCGGCGTTGACTTTTTTTTTTTTTGAATTGTTTTTCTTAGAAAAAAAATATTTTAATTAATATTACTGTCTTGGCTACTAAATTACTGTCTCAGACAGTAATATTACTGTTTGGGACAGTAATATTATGAATATTATTTTTCCGAACAGTAATATTATTAATATTATTGTCTAAGACAGTTAAATTACTGTTGGAGACAGTAATTTAACATCCAATGCAGTAATATTAATTAAAATAAATTTTTTTTAAGGAAAAAAAAAAAAGGTCAATTAACAGTTAAATTACTGTCTCCGACAGTTAAATAACTGCTGGAGACAGTAATTTAGCAACGAATACAGTAATATTAATTAAAATATTTTTGAAGAAAAAAAAAAAAAGTCAATTAACAGTTAAATTACTGTCTCCGACAGTTAAATAACTGCTGGAGACAGTAATTTAGCAACGAATACAGTAATATTAATTAAAATATTTTTGAAGAAAAAAAAAAGAGTCAATTAACAGTTAAATTACTGTCTCCGACAGTTAAATAACTGCCGGAGACAGTAATTTAGCAGCCAAGACAGTAATATTAATTAAAATATTTTTTTTAAGAAAAAAAAAAAAAGTCAACGCCGGAGACCGGCGGTCAACGGCGGCGACCGGGGGTCTCCGGTGGTGGCGGGTCAAAATTGGGGTCAAAATTAAAATTATGGTTAAAATTGGTTAATTGATGAAATTGGGCTAAATTGGGGTGTAAATCATTAAATTGGAGTTAAATTGGGTTTCAATGAATTGGGGGTAATTTTGGTATATATACAAGGATTTTCCTTATTTGCAAATAAGTTTGAATGGACTGGATTTATTTGAAAGACAAACAAGTTGGATGTCCCTCTCTTAATTAAGTGCACTTGTCATGGGCTTATTTGCCATTACCCCTTATTAAATTAATAAGGTAGTCCCCGTAGATAGGAATGGAATTAGGTGGTTATTTTTTCCTTCAAATTGTAATGAGATTAATCGTATTGTAGATTGTCAAATTGTAATGAGATTAATCGTATTGTAGATTGTAGGACCTCAGGCGCTACCAGTTGTTCTAAAACTAATTGGTATTAGGAAATGCGCAAACCTTAGCCTTATAGTTCATTCAACACACACAAGCACTCACGACATTCGATTGTGGGCCGCCCATACTCGGACTTCCACCATGTGGACAATTGCTGCCAAACCCAGGCTAACATAGATAATAATATGAAATAAAAAAATCTTCAACCAAGAATTGAATGTCTCATACATAAATAATATTAATAACAATAAAACAAGTTCCTACGTGAATAGCAATTCGATTTTGTTATTTTTTTTCCAAGGTGAAACCGTCTTCTTCGTCGCCCTTGAGAGATTTCCCATTCTTTTATTTTTCTCCATTTTTGTCTAAATGCTTCTAAGCATATTTGTTTTTTTTTTTTTTTTTTTGTATTCTATTGTTAAACGACGCCATTTTATACTAAAATAATAAACTAAAATAAAATATTAAAGGATAAATGATGTGGTTGGAGCAGTAAAAAATAGCTTGTTAAAACACTGTTGAACAGATTAAAAACTTATAGTATCTTACGTTTTATAGTTTATTGTTGGAGGTGCCCTTATTAATTTGATGGGATAATTGTAATTTTAGAAATAAGATGGAAAATTTTGTAATTTAGGTATATTTGAGGGTTATTTGAGAATTACACTGTATGTTAGTGAATTTACGGGGTACAGGTAGT
Source organism: Erythranthe guttata (assembly GCF_000504015.1). The sequence continues at coordinate 351,155 of NW_012192892.1, forward strand.
GGTCACTGGTCAACGAGCAAAGGGTAAATAAGGGAAAGATGGGAGTTTTGCTCTGGCGTTATGATAAGCGATCTGGCATTACCAATTTGCCCTAATCTTAGGGTCGGGTCTTACTTCTTTTACTATTTTTCAATTTTATATTTCATCCCTCCCTCCGTTTCTCACTCTTCTTTCTCTCTCTTCGCCCCAATCCTCACTCTCGAGCATAAACCCTAGCGCACACAGAACACACAGTGAGAGACCACCATGAATTGTTCAAGTAAGTCTCTCTCTCTCTCTCATTCATCTACTACCAGCATATTTAAATGTAATTAGTATTCTGTATATGTATGTTTGTGTGTGTGTGTGTGTGTTTTTTCGATTGGGCGTTTTGGCTTATCTGATCTGTTATGTTGAATCTTGACCGTACAGTTTCCGGCGAGGTCCCGGAGGAGCCCGTCGTCTCGAAAACTTCCGGTCTCCTATTCGAGAAGCGCTTAATTGAGCGCCACATTTTGGTTCGTAACTTTTTACTGCATAATAATACTGCTTCGTATAGTGTGTGGTTGAACTTGTAAATTTCATTATGTGGCTGAGTTATTTGTTTTTGAATTGTGGCCGATTTCTGAGGTAATGTATGAAGAGTAGGTGAAATTTTCTGAAGAGAGGTTGTTTGATTTCTTGAATATTTTCATTTTAAGTGGTAATGATTGATTGGTAAAAATAGTTTTCTGTAATGTGGTTTAAGGCAGCTATAGGAAAATTTTGCTGAAATTAGGTGTGATTCATAAATCTCTCATTGTAGTATTAAGTGTTAGTATTACTATTTGAGTTGGTGAAAGTATGTATAGGAAATTTTGCCCGTTAAAGAGTATGTGAATAATCCTTGAATTTAAAGAGAAAATAAAGTTTTCTCAAGCATGATGTTTGATTTTTCCATTTTTTATATGTTTCGAAATCTTGGTTGAAATATAAGAATTGTGAAAATGTTTAGTGGATTGTAGTCTACAAAGATAAAATTAGAATAATCTTCTGATTGAACTCAGAAGCAGCATAGTAGTTTGTATTTTTAGCTACACTGCTTAGATGACATGACGTGATTTCCTAGATCTATCATTGTGTTCCAAAGTAAACTAGGAGTATGTAATATGGTGAAAATATGTATCGGAATATAGCTTCTTTTGTTGATCTCGATGAATTTCTGTAAGTGGCGACACTTTGATCTCTTGTAATGATTGTTATCATAGTTTTAGTTTCTTTTTATTTGCTTCATGAGATGAAAAGACCCGTCCATGGTTTCAATAACTTGAAGCATCCATCTAATATTTAATGTTTTTGGATCTCTCCGTGATAAAAGATGAATTGTTATGTTTTTCTGATCTAATTAGGATTATGGAAAGTGTCCAATTACTGGAGAGCCTTTGACAGTGGATGATATTGTCCCAATCAAGACTGGAAAGGTATGTAATTTATTCTAATGTCTAATATTTTGGGATTTGATATTTGACCCCTTTGTAAATTTCTGGGATTACACATCCTTTTGGGTCACAAAAAAATTGCGAAGAAATTAAGAGCTTCATTATTTTTTGCAGATAGTGAAGCCCCGACCGGTGCAGGCTGCAAGTATTCCTGGGATGCTGGGAATGTTTCAGATTGTATGTCCTGTTCCCTTGCTTCTTTCCTATCAGTTACTTATACAAATTTAAACGGTGCCGATTTAACTGCATAGAAAAACTAGATTGTATACAATGCTCCAAATTCAACATGTCAAATATTTGTTTATATTTTGATCTTTAATCTTTACCTTTTGCATTCAGAGAATCTTTATGGTGTAACTTTTTTTTGACTTAGAATTTTCACTGCAACGCTGTAAATCTGTAAATCATCAAAACTTTGAATTTGTTATTCTGGGAAGAGCCAATTCTCAATTAGCTGACTTCCTTCCGATTATCTTCTCCTTTTGTCTCTTTAGTTGATGTCCTTTGGTACTGTAGGAATATTTTGCTTGAACCAAAATTTGGTTCACTTTTCATTTTTTTTGCATTTTTCCTGTTTGCTCTAACTTATCCGTCTCATCAGCTTGGGAAAAGTAGAATAAGAACTTGTAGTTTAATTTTTTCGAACTTTTTTTCTCTAAACCAGGAATGGGATGGCTTAATGCTGTCAAATTTTGCATTGGAACAACAATTACATACTGCCAGGCAAGAGCTAAGCCATGCCCTATATCAGGTAGCTTCAAGTTACTTAGATGCTTAGTAAGTTAATCTTTTATTTTCTGGCATGATATTCTGTGATTGCTAATTTTCCTTCTCTTCCTTTCAGCATGATGCTGCTTGTCGTGTAATCGCGAGGTTGAAGAAGGAAAGGGATGAGGCATGGGCATTCTTAGCACAGGCTGAAAGACATGTACCCGCATCAGAAGCCATGCCTGATGCAGTCAATGCTGCTGCTCTGGCCAATGGGAAGAGAGGTTCTTGACTTCTAAACATTTAAGTTCATTCTATTTGAAGTTCTTAGTTCTTGTACAGGATGTCAATTCGTGTTTCCGTTGTCCTTGCAGCTATTGAGGATGGTGAAACGGGCCCAGATGGCAAAAGAAGTCGCCCAGGAATCTCAAGTAGTATCATTTCTGAACTTACAGATTGTAATGCTGTTCTTTCACAACAAAGGAAGCAGCGACAGGTAAAGTCAGTAACAACATAGCATCTCTAGATGAAATAGGAATCATAGGATTGGCCATGGATCCAATTTTTTCATCAGATTTTTCTTCTGCTTATCGTGTTTATGATATATAATAAACATATATATATATTTATAATACCAGATACCTTCAACATTGGCTCCAGTTGAGGATGTGGAGAGGTACACTCAGCTCACTGTAAATCCTCTTCATCGAACCAACAAACCTGGCATATTGGCTATGGACATCCTGTACTCCAAGGTATAGGAAGTTTCTCTGGTATTCTATCTATTATTCTTCCTTTATGGTTGTTTCATTGTCTCTTAGCACATCTCAATTTGAGAAGTTAAGTACTGATGGTGAACTGTGAGCACTGTTCCAATAATGCATAACTTATCATGTTGGCTTAGGATGTATGTTCAACCTGTAACATCAGGCATTATAACGTTAGTAACTGATTTTCATGCATAGATGTGTTTCTTCTTCTATTATTAGTGACGTGGGTTTCCTCGCGTTTTTGGGCTCTGTCCAAAAAAGCCAAAAAACAAAAGAGAGAAAAAAAAAAAAAATGGAAGGCTCAATTTTCTGACATGCTTTATTGAACGAGGTCCTTTGTTTTATTAGTAGAAAAGCTTCAAGGGGAAATATCCTTCCATTTAGAACATAAACTACTGTTTTCAGATGTACCTAAATCTGGAATGAAGTACCACATGATATATTGACATTAATGAAATTTATTTCATCCTCAGCAACATAGGTTCAGCTGAAGATGAACACTAGTATATCCCAAGGTTGTTTCATTCATTTACTGGGGAGTGGATTGTGATTTTTGCCTCTTTGTTGGTTCAATCAGATTCCTTCTTCCATTTTTCAGTCAGTTTAATAGAGTGGATGACTGCTATTCTTGAATTATGATGTCTCTGCTTCAGATAACTTAAGCATTCAGGAAACAATGTATGTGATTTGTTAGAATATTAACAGCACAAATAATCTAAAATAATTTCTTGAAGAAAGGACTCATTGAGAATGAATGATATGATTAGATATTAGTTTAATATTTTCCTTTACTTCATAGCTGGTTTCTAACCTGTTTTCTTCTGTTGTGCTCGTCATTTGGCTCTAGAATAGGTCTATAATGGTCAATCAACTGTTAATCATTGATTTGATTCTAAACATAAATCATTCATTGGATTAAGTATGTTGCTCTTATATGTTTATTTCAGGATATAATTGCGACTGCTGGGGCTGATTCAAATGCTGTTGTGTTTGATAGACCTTCAGGCCAAGTAGTATCTACTCTTAGTGGCCATTCAAAGAAGGTAGACTGGTGCTACATAATTTACTTCCTGTCTCCTTCGGAGAAATTTATTGAACTCGATCCCTGTTAAGTTGGATCCCTTTTTCTTCCCCTGTGTAGGTTACGAGTATCAAATTTGCTGCTGAGGGTGAAGTTGTTGTTACTGGCTCTGCTGATAAGGTAAATGAATACTCCTAAAAGTTTCCCTCCCCTTTTGCTTATATAATCATAGATTGGCATAACTGCGGCGTGCTTTTGTATCTTTCTATGTTTCTTATTTAATTTAATTATAATCTTAAAGTCTGTCGATAGTGCTTCAGTACTTTTTGGAGACCACTCAGTTAAAAAAGATTTACCTTTCCTGAATGTTTTGTTTCATTCTTATGTACATCTCCTTACATGGAGATTTGGATTCATGAACCTTTGGTTCTCAACTGGAAATTTATGTAACAAGAGAGCTGGAAATTTTATTTGTTCTCAACTGAATCAGGGTTTATTTTAGCTTTGCTTCGAGAATAATACGTCTGTTTTGTTCAGAAATACTAAATAGTAATTGGAACCTTTTCATTCACAAGCCATATTGCAAATTCAACCCGTTCATAAATATTGTGTTTCCTTGGTTGGGGTGTCAAATGAACTTAATATTATTTTTTTTAAACTTGTACTAATTGGGGTCATCTTTGATTTGAAAAATTCAGTTGCTGCTGAAAGTTATTTTCGTTCCACTTTAACCAGTAATTTTTGTTTGCCTAATAGTTAACTTACTATTAATTGTTTGCTTCACATTATGTATATCATTCTGCTTTACTAATGTTTTCAATAGGTAGTTGAATTTGTGAAAGTATATTGTTCTGCTTTTTGCAGACAGTTCGTCTATGGCGAGGATCCGAAGATGGAGGTTTTGAGTGTAGCCACACTTTGAAGGATCATACTGCTGAGGTAATTAACTTGCTAGTCGTGGATTCTTATACTTTTCTATTAAGCACCTTCGTTAACTGTGTTATCGTGGCACTGTCAAGTGAACTTGTGATTCTGAAATTTTGCATTATACATCACTGGAGAATGTTGGTGATGTATTCTAGTTATTGATGAATATCTGTAATTGAAATAAGAGTTGAATAAAACTTTGGCACATCAAACTTAATTGGCATCATAATAAGTAATAACAAAGATACTTAGAGATTAAAGTTGAAGAATTAATTGGTGTAAATGCATCATAACATCAATTTTCAGTTAATCCAAGACATGTTTATCCTGTTCATGCATTTTGTGGAAACATTTCGAAATTTTTTTTCTTCTGATCTATTTTAACATTTTATTGAAATTTCTTATATGTATTAGTTAGAAGGCTTGGTTGTTCTTTTACCAAAAAATATTCCCTAAACTATCTCTTCCATTTTTTGTCTCTTCTTATCGAGATATTCTGAGTATATGCTGTGATGATAGTTCTTGGTGAATTTTGAAATGTCAAGTATATGGCCGCAAGTTGTTACATAATGATCTTTGAAATACAGCAACCAACTTCTTCAGTTCATATTTTCATTTCATCTCTCCACATGTGTTTTTTCATTTTGTATTCTTCTTTTTTCTTCATGCAGTAGTTGGTGCGTGATATACGTGAACTTTAGTTCTGCTGCTTCTAAGAATAAATGCAATATAACAATCTCAATTATTGAGTAGCAGGAAGCAGATACGGGCTATAAGAAAGACCTTGTACATATGTGGCTAATATTATTCTTGCCTTTTAAGTTTGTCAAACCATCTCCTTATGCATATTTGAGCTGAGTTACCAAGTAAAAATGATCTTCAAGATTTAAGTCATTCACTCAAATTCAGAAAATCTAGAGACTTGTTATGTTATTGTAGAAAATATGAAAACAGTTGCAAAAAGTCTACTCATTATACGAATTTCTTTCTCAGCTTGTTAATTGTTGTGGATCTTTCTAGTCTTGTATGCTTGGCATCTGATTCTCTTAGCATGCTTCTCTTTCATTATAGGTGCAAGCTGTTACGGTTCACGCGACCAATAAATACTTTGTCACTGCTTCACTCGACAACACATGGTGTTTTTACGATCTTGCTTCTGGTTTATGCCTCGCTCAGGTCACAACTCAGTTTTTATCTTACATGCAATGAATTTTTTTATTATTTTTTTTGAACTTGGTTTGAAAAAATTATAAGGGTTTTGCAGGTTGAAGAGGCTTCAGGATCTTCGGAGGGAGGATACACTTCTGCTGCTTTTCATCCCGATGGTCTCATCCTTGGAACTGGTACCGCTGGGTCTGTTGTTAAGATTTGGGATGTAAAAAGTCAGGTGCAGATCCTAAATTGTAATTTATGAACTAATTTATCCCTTTTTGTCACTTTTGATACATCAAGTAATCTTGAATTTCACTGACAATGTGCAGAACAATGTCGCGAGGTTTGATGGGCATCAAGGGGCAGTAACTGCCATCTCATTTTCGGAGAATGGTTACTTCCTGGCGGTACGTTTTCCTTCCTTAGCAAATGATCAATGTAACGCACATAAGTTCCCATGTTATAATCATCTTGTTTGAATTTTCAGACTGCAGCTCACGATGGTGTTAAGCTTTGGGATCTGCGCAGGTTGAGAAACTTCCGGACTTTGTCTCCTTATGATGAAAATACTGCTACGCAGTCGGGTAAATTTTTTCTATCATGACTGGTATTTTTTGTTCTTTGGGATTTTGAGATGCTTACTTTTTGAAGTACTTGGTTCTGTAAGCAGACTGATTTTATGCTAGTTTTGATACAAAAAAGAAAGACTACCAAAATATTTCATGTTTAAGGGGGTCGTTTTACAATTGTAAATTTCGCCGTACTGCACTTTAATTGGTTTAAGTAAATAAGTCGTTATGAGAAATAAATTCTATCATCCTTGATTTGTGGAGAACTGTCTAATATATTTCTGATATAATATTGACGTTGTTTTGCAGTGGAATTTGACCATAGTGGAAGTTACCTTGCGCTAGGTGGCTCAGATATAAGGTTAATTCTCTTGAAGTACCATTTACGACTTTGATTTGCGTCTCTGTGTGTGTGTGTGTGTGTGCGTGTGTGTGTGTGTGCATCTCATCTTCTTTTGTTATAGCGAGTGGGTGTCATTTAATTTATGGTATATTGCAGAGTTTACCAAGTTGCCAACGTCAAATCTGATTGGAATTGCATCAAAATATTACCCGACTTGTCTGGCACAGGTAAATTTTCTCTCTCTCATCCAACATGCACTTTGAGTATGTTCACAAGCCTGCACAGAGATGTTTCTCCCTGAACTTGGGACTTTTTTTTCCGGCGCCTCGCATTTTCACTAATTTCCACGACACTACTACAGCCTTTGCTTATATATTTTTTTTAAATACTTCTATAGTATTTTACTTGCTCAAACTTTAGGGTGAATAATGCCCACTCCCACGAAATGCAGGTAAAGTAAACTGTGTCAAATTTGGTGCCGACGCAAAATACGTTGCTGCTGGATCAATGGATAGAAATCTCAGAATATTCGGGCTGCCAGAGGAGGATGCTGGTCCATCAGCAGAGTCTTGAAAGCAAAAACACTCGAATCTGTATTTTGCGGTTTATTTAATGTCTATTCTTTCTGCTGCAATTTGCCGTTTCTGGGTTGTGTTTTCAAAAGGAGTTGGCCATAGTTGGAATCCTACGAAGTTTCGTTCAATCGACAAAATCCTGGTTTATTTAGTGAGCTAAAAATAACACCAACTCGATGCGGCATTTTATTTTCTTGGTTTTGCAATAGAAAACGTGGTTCTTGTGTAGGAAAATTCCATCCTGAAGTATTTACTGATGTAGGATCTCTGCTTTTAGTTGCTAATATCAAATTCTTCTATATGTTCAGACCAGTTTATGTGTACCACTTTGTTTGACTAGTTTCATAGCGTGATATGCAGTTATATATTCTATATCTATACGCGTTATACTGTTTACACAGTTACGTAAAAGATTTAATCGTCCAACCAAAATTTGCGAAAAATAAATAGTTAGTCGAATTCGACTAAAACTATTTACAGTGTGTGTGCCAGTACTTCAAGAAATAATGATAGTTATTATTTTAGAAGTTGGGAGTATTTTGAACATTATACATAATTTCATTTCAAATTATTTTTGGAAACGCATGTTGGTAAATATTCTGTTGTCGGGGGTGGAAACTGGAATGAAATTTTGCGACTTCTGTTAGAAAATTTCTGATTTTGGAACTTTTTTTCTTAATCCGAATTTGGAAGTCCCAATTTTTGATCTTTCTACAACAGTATTGAAATACACATTAGATTTCAATTTACGACACGATTTTATTTGTGGAAAATATTCGTTTATTTCTCGAAAATTACACTCATCAAAATTATTGGAAATTTATATTATATGTGACTTAAAAGATGGAAATTCCGACTCCGCCTATTCGGCTTATAAGATCCTACACCCATTGAAATACATAATGTGATTTAAAACCGTAGATCTGCATAAATAACTATCCACTGAGCACAAATACACATATGTGTGTGTTCTTATGTATAGATCAATTGTGTAAAACTGCTGCATAGTGTATTTCACTATGTGTAGGTTCTACAAAATCCCCGCTTATTCCTATTCCTATCAAATTTTTTTTTTTCAATTTTGGAATAAAATTTTTCATTTTAATTTTTGAAAGTTTAATTTCCGATGTAATCCGTCCGATTTCGACCATAGTGTTGTGTCTCTACTTTGGCGCCAGGTACCCACTACCCACCAACACTCAGCAGCATAAAAAGTGTGCTCCTCACTTCGGAAGTATAGAAAACTTGCCTATAAATACTGATTAATTTCTTCTTAATTTATTTGTTTTGGGAAACTATTTATCGATTAAATTTGCCCAAATTGCATTTATTGCAGACGATTTTCTTCCAATTAGGGAAACAAATTTATTCGATGAATTTCATATAACAAGGTCATTCAACGAATTGCGTTCTCCTGAATTCCTCAAAAAAAAAAAAAAAAAAAAAAAATCAGGAAACCCTCTCCAATGGCGGCCGCCGCTTCATCGCCGAACTCTGCCACCAACTCCCAGTGCTCCACCAGTCTCCCTGATGCAGTCAAACAAGAACAACCACAGGTTCCCTCTTTTATTTATTTATTTAGAGTTGGTAATTGTGATTTGTGTGATCACTGAAAATTATGAGGGTTTTGATTAAATTTGCTTTTTCACCCCCTTTTGTTTGGGGTTTTTCTTAGGATGTTTCAAGTGAAATCATGGAGCCGCCGCCGAATGAGGTTAAAACAGAACCAATGGATGATTCTAAGGAGGTGAAAACAGAACCCAAGGAAGAACCAATTGAGTGAGTTATTTCCATACCATTTATTTTCATGATCTCGCATCAATTTTTTATCTTTCAATTAGATGCATGCTAGGGCTTTCACGCGACTTGAATTTGTTTTCGTGCAAGATTAGCATGCTTTTCGTAAATGGATGGATAGATTGTTTTTCTTGTATGTTTTTCCAAAAAATAAAATAAATAAATCAATAAAAACCTTGATTTAGGAAATTGAATAGCATTTTAATTGGAAGTTTTTTTGATGCCCGAGGGCATTTTTTTAAAGTTGAATGTAATGATGACTCATTTGTTTAAGTGTTTCTATAAGGTTAAAGTTGTAGTTAGTAGCTAAGGAACGTAATGAGTTGAACATACGTAAATAGTTTTATGCATTGAGCAATGATTTTGCATATGATTTTCGGAGAAAAAACGGTTGAAAATCTATGCAAAATCTAGTGTTCATGTGTAGCTGCGTTAGATTATGTTTTCACTACTGGATACTAGCTTACGTAAATAGTTGTTTAGTTTATGATTACTCGTGATGCATTTAGTGTGTATGCAGTAAGTGAATAACTGAACTGTTTGTTATAAACAAAAGAAAGAGAAACGAAATAAATTCTGGCTGTGTCTTTTAATACGATTGTGGCATTTGCTTCGGTAGTATTTTATTGAATGCGATTTAAATAATTTCAATATGACTTCGGATTTTGCGTGGGGCACACATCATTATTGCTTAAATACGTGCATGTGGCAATTGTCTCGGTGATTGGCTTGTAAATAAATTGACCTATATCGGAAGTGATATTAAATAAAAGTAAATTATGTTTGTTTCATTTTTTTTTCTTTCTAGAAGATCTCGAAAGATTTTACGGCTTGTTGCTTAACTTCTTTGTGATTATAAAATGAAGCTTAATGTTGGTAACAAATTTCAGGCTCTCGTGATCACGATGAATAGTATTTTTATTTTTTCTTTTGATTGTTTTTAAATACGTTTTCTTTCCTCCTTCGTAAACAAAAGTTTTCAAGATTTGTGTTGAAGGATAAAAAGTGGAAATACTTCATGGGAAAGATACACTAGAAATTTCTTTGAAATCGAAGGAAGCAGCTGGGTTCACAAACTATACTCAGTCGTTATAATATGCAGTTGTTTCTAGGAATTGAGGACAATGTAAGATATTTATTCTCGAGGGTAAAAGGATATCGGCATAGTAGCAATAGTTGTTGTATATCAATTTCGGTAGAAAATCGGTATGGCTCAGTAGGGTATTTTGGTAATAAAAAAAGAAAAAGAAAAAGAAAATCCACCCCTATTAAAATCCCCGAAAAGTTAAAATTGGAAAATTCCGGACTTTACGGAGAGTCGTCGATATATGACGGATATGCCATCACTGAACGTCTATGACTTGACACAAAACGAGGGTCATTTTTGTACTTTCTGCAAGAAATGTGCAGTGACACGTTTCTTACTATTTGAAGTACAAGTGTATTTTGGTGGAGTCATAAAATTTATTTTTCGCCACCTTTCTTCTTCATTTCTAGGCAATTCTAGTGTTCTTTAGGGTTTTCTCGTTTGCCTATCCGCCGCAGGTAAAATAACTCATCAACTTCTCTATGCAACGTTACGAATATTTGCTTTTAATTTGATGTACCGAATCGGGTATTGATCTAATTTTCTATGTCTATTCTCTGTTCCATTTTTCCAAGAAGAATTTTTATCGCCACTCGTTAGGGATTAATTATTTTCCTCCTCGATCTTCTGCCGCATTTCTTCCTCTTTTTTAATTTTATTTTAAAGGTGGTTTCTTAAAAGGAATCATTATTGAAGATGATTTTGAATCTTGGCTCTTGTTTGTCTTGGATTTGACTGCTTTTATTAGTTTTCTCCTTTTCTGCTTGAAATCAGAAATGGCGATTTATCAACTCAAATCTTAAATATTGATTGGTGTTGTAGATGTTTTTGTAGAAAAAAAAAACGCATTAGAAACATTCTATTCTAAATTCTCCGATCAAAGAAGCTGTCTGAAAAACCGAAGTTTGTAATGAGTTTTTATAAAATAATATTTATCTGTATAATGTTTGATTATAGAAGTCCTCTGTGCCTTCTATATCAGTTTTTTTACTAATTCGATTGTCGTGCTAATTTACCCTTTTATGTTTCTTATTGTTTCGATTTTTTTTTTTGTGGAGCATGTTTTTTAACAGTCTTCTTGGTTTTTCTGCAGCATTATGGACAGTGAAGAACATATCGAGAAATTCAAGAGATACGAGGCTGAATTCAGACAATATCTGATGTCAAAGTATTTCTCAGACAAGAATATTTTTGGAGGTAAAAAGTCTTTATAATTGATTTTAGATCAGGTTCTTGACTTTTCTTTCCTTGTTTTCTTCTTCTGCGTTTGCTATTTGTACCTCTGTTAGAACTAGGGGGTGGAAATCGGAACTAAATTTTTTAATTCCGCCGATTTTGATCCGAATATTCCCGATTTTGGAACAACATTTTTTCATTCCAAATTCCAAAAGTCCCGATTCTGATTCTTTCGATTTTATTTGGAACGGAATTGGAATACATACATACTAGATTCTGATTTCCGATCCGATTTTAAATTAAAAATACTACCGAAAATTCAATTTTGTTATGTATTTTATATTATAGATGTCTGAAAATTTTTGGAAATTCCGAATTCCACCGAATCCGATCCGAAAATTTACGATTTTTGAACAAGTTTAATTCCAATTTCCGAAATTCCGATCTCCGATTTTTCTGATTTTTTTAGAACATAATTTGTATTAGTTTTTCACTTCCAATAAAAGTGGAATTTTTCTGCAAGTGCCAAGTCCGATCTGATCGGTCCGATTTTCACCCCTAGCTAGTTAATTAGCACCATAAAAAAGCTAGACAAAAACTGATTATCGGAAATATTATCCTATAACTTTTACATCATATAATTAATTATATTTTCCACTCTTGCAGGCAATATATTCGATGTGAAAATGAACATAGACGGACAAACTATCACAGCTAGCAGGTACACAATATAAGTCTCTTTACACATTACAAAACCCTCTTCTTTATTTTTCGATACATAATCGTTATTCGATTAGTGCAATAATTGTTTTTCTGGCTGACTTGCAATTATTGAAAAACGAACTCTTATCTTATTAACTATTGGACCTCTCCCAAGTCTAATTATATTTATAGGATTACATAATTTGATCTCGTCTGTTATTACTATCTTGAAAATCGAACAAGGCCTAATTTTACAAATTGTTTGTATAGGTTGCCTCCGTACCAGTCTTATTTAGATCCAGCGACTTTCGACGCGTTGATTAGCAAAGAGTCGGGTCCTTCAGCAGAAACCCCAACAACAAGTACTTCAAACGGGAAGTCTCCGACCCAAGGCAATTAATTAGTAATGTGCTCGATTTAAATCTGGATCTTGTTGTTTAATTGATTGGATTATGAATTTTAAATCTTTGTTTTGAATTATGAACTTTTTTAAGCTAGTTATTTAACGAGCTCTTACTTAAGGAACTAACTAATGCTCTACCGTGGCGAATCGGAGTGTTTTTCCGGTTATTTATCTGAATTTTAGTTGTTTTCGTCATATATATATATATATATATATATATATATATATATATATATATATATATATATATATATATATATATAATTTGCTGGTGTTACTAATTATTTCTGCATTATATGAAAAATGCTAGGCCTTTTTTTTATTTTTTATTATTATTTGTTTTTAGTGTCTAATGTCATTTACTTAATAACAAGAATATACAAGAAAATTTGTGAACTCCATATTTCCAACTATTTCCTTTTTGTTTTGGTCCCTTGGACATTTGATCTTTTCCTCTAGACGTAATGCATTCAATTGATTAATAAATATATATACTTTCTTCAAAAATATCCGTATTTTATTTATCTTGAAAGTAAACGCCTATTAAGATGTAAAATATAAATAAAGTTAAACAAAGAATAAGCAGAAATATAAATAGGAGATACGGGTCGAATTGTCCAAAGGTCTACATAAAGTGTAAGGGCGGCCCAGACTCGTAGTCGTCTCATCCATTACAACTTTTAAAACCTACTAAATAGTTCCACATATGGAGTATGTGTAAGTTGTGAGTGTGACTACATTCAACTTAAAGTTTGAAACACGGGCAAAAAGTCTGCATTTGGACGTGGACTGAAAAAAGGCTTTAACCAACAACGAGCACGTTTATGGCATTTAAAGAGCAATCTCGGAGCGACCCAGGTCTCAGTAGGTAAAATGAACTCGCAACGGAGTCAACACACCCTGCACGTGCATCGTATCTTGATAAGATAGGGGTCCCATCAGACTCATCCACATGACATGTATAAATACAACCGTGAAACACAGTGAAACATATGTTCTTTTTCTTCATATATTGCATTCAATACACCATTATTTACTTCTCTAAGAGATATATCATTTCCCAATTTACCCGACTGAATTGGACCGTTTGAGTGCTAACACCGAAAAAACCTTCATCGACACTCTTTTTTGACAGGTCTTTAGGTCAGCTGAACTTTTTCTCGATCGAGCTTTCCTTCGTTTCGGACTCCTCTTTATCCCCAAAGCCCATTTCAATTCATTATTATTGTTAGGACCATTCAGGCTTCATCAACCTGATTGATAGGTAATTGAAGATTTAAGTGGTGATGTGTCCAATGAGGGGTACTATAGTACATTAAAATGTTGAATAAATCTAAAATTCCCGCTCTTAATTTAAAATAGCCTCATTGAATGAAGCAATCTTGCCATGGCATCTAATACTATTTAATGTGTAATAATATTAAATTCCTATTTCCTATTTCCTAGTCTTAATTAAATACTATCACCTTTCTCTTGTTTGTGTCAGTCAAGATTTTTTGTACAGTTTTATTTAACTGTGGCTTCTAAAATATAATAAATAAATTAATTAATTAATTGTCACAGTACCAGTTATTCAAATTAAATACAACTCCCCTCACTGTCAAATTAATTATTTCTAGCTTTAATTGAGAAATTATTTTGTTCTAAATTATTAATCAATCTACAACTCTATATGATCTATAAAATTATTTTGGCCACTTCCTATTTTTTATTCATTATAATTAATGTATTGTTGATTTTTTTAATACAACACAACAATCAATAAGACAAATATTCTGAGTACCAATTATAAATAGTAATAATCTAAGTACTTTGGTCAAACCACTTAGGAACTCCCCATTTTTTTTAATTTTATATTTAGTTTCTTCCCCACAAGCTACAGCCAGTGAAGAATGTTTTCCTCCACTTTTGAATATTTTTATTTAAAAAAAATCCCATTCTCCTCAAATATTAAATTTTACGGTAAATTATGGCCACACTTGAGATAAGATTAAATTACGAAACATTACTTGATGTTTGGATAATTAAGACTATATCCCTCAATTATGGATCTTCTTTCACATCCACTCTTATGGTGTCAAATTCAACATATTCTTATAATCTTCTAGATTCTGTGGAATACTCTGTAGTTTGTACTTATTTTGTGCAAAAATGCAGTTTCTGATGTATTACAATCTAATAATTACGAGCCATGAGATACAACTTATGATCATGTTCCAAAATGCGTAGCTCGAATAAGGTAAAACGGGTACAAACTGGAGAATATTCCACATAATGTAGAAGATTCCACATAATGTAGAAGATTCCACTAAAATTGACACCGCAAGGGTGGACGTGTAAGAAGATTCATAGTTGAGAGGTGGTTGTAATCATCCAAACATGAGATTTTTTTTTCTTCGTAATTTGACACTACCTTAAGGTGATCGTACTTTACCTGCAATATAAATTATTATAAAATATAGGATAAATTACGAAAATTCCCTGAACTTAGACTAAATAACAAAAAATACCCCAACATATTTGTAATTACTAATTACCAAAAATCCCTTGAGGTTTGTTTCCGTCCTACACCAATCCCTTTTTCTTACGGATTCTTTTTGATTTTAGGGAATAGACTTTACACAATTTCAGATATTTTCATTTATCCCTCACCTATTTAACGGAAGGTATATTCTCTGTTAAAAAACTCGACCAACTGTTAACCAGAGGGGGATTTTGGTTATTATGGATAGGTGGGGGTGTTTTTTTTCTCGTTATTTAACCTAACTTCAGTTTTTTACATAATTTAACCTAAAATTTATAGAGAAAAATGAAAAATAGTAAAATATATATATATTTTAAAAGTAATTCGTACAGCTCTATTTATACAGAGGAAGAAAAGATACCCTCTTCTTCACCTGAGCAAAAACCCATAGATAGACAAACATCACTCATCTTTCTCAACATAATAAAGTGAACTCCCCCCAAATGGAGTACCACAACAAAACCTAAAATCGAGGCCCCCCTCCCCACCCCCTTTTTTATTTTTTATTTTTTATTTTCCTCGAGTGAAAAATAAAATAAAAATAAAGTGGTGGAAACCAAGAAATTAAATCTCAACACCAATAAAAACCATCTCCCAAGAAAAAAAAAAAAAAAAAACCCATCAAGAAAATCTTATCAAGAATCAAGAATCCTTAAAAAAAAAAAAAAAAAAAAAAAAAAAAACCCTTGCTTTGATTCATTAAAAATTCCGACCAATGGGTTTGCCCAAAAAAAACCCCATTTGGTTCTTGTCTGTTTTCCTGCTGATTTCCGCCATTTTCGAACTTCCCAAGAAATCCACATCTGCAGCAGACTACACTACATTAGTGTACAAGGGTTGTTCGAAGCAGTCCTTATCAGATCCGACAGGGGTTTACTCGCAGGCGCTGTCTTCCCTCTTCGGCACGCTCGTCGCCCAGTCGTCGAAGGCGAAGTTCTTCAAGACCACCGCCGGCGGCGGCCAGACCACAATCACCGGCCTCTTCCAATGCCGCGGCGACCTGACGAACGTGGACTGCTACAACTGCGTCAGCCGGTTGCCGGTTCTCACCGACAAGCTCTGCGGCAAGCAAATCGCCGCGAGAATCCAGCTCCTCGGCTGCTACATGATGTACGAGGTTTCCGGGTTCGCCCAGATATCCGGGATGGAAATGCTGTACAAGAGCTGCGGCGGGGCGAACGCCGCCGGCGGAGCCGGGTTCGAGGAGCGGAGGGACACCGCCCTGGTCTCCCTCGAGAACGGAATCGGCGGCGGCGCCGGCGGGTTCTTCGCGACGAGCTACGAGGCGGTTTACGCGCTGGGGCAGTGCGAGGGGGATGTCGGAGCCGCCGACTGCGTGGAGTGTGTGAAGAGTGCGGTGCAGAGAGCGCAGGTTGAGTGCGGGAACTCCGTCGCCGGACAAATTTATCTCCATAAGTGCTACATTGGTTACACTTATTACCCGAACGGGGTTCCGAAAAGATCGTCTTCTCCGTCGTTTTCAGCTCCTTCTTCTTCTTCTTCAGGTATTAATTAGTACTTCTTTTGCTTTGCTTTAATGTTGTTTTTTTTTTTTTTCGTTCTTGAAATTTTCTAATACTAATACTGATATTAATACTAATATTGATACTAATACAAAAATCGAGTGTTCTGTCCAACTTTGATTTTACAATATCAATGAAGATAACAAGAATGATAGGGGTAATTTTGTCAAATAAGAACGTTCTTTCTCGATTAAAATCAATATTGTTTAAATTAGCTTTCTTGATTGGTTTGCATCGAACCTTAAACGACACTTAAAAAGAAACGGGAGCGAGTAAGCATTTCTTCGGTACCTCAAGACGAATGCATATTCGATAAGGGAGACGTCGATTTTCAAGATTCGACATTTTAAACAAAATAATTGTCTAGGGTGGATCGATTTGCTTGGCCTTCTCTCCCGATTTTATTTTTATTTTTATTAATAATCTTGAATTTATTAAAAATCGTAACTTGTGCTTTGATTAAACGATAGGGTCGGGACCAAACACGGGGAAAACAGTGGCGATAATATTAGGAGGGGCAGCCGGAGTTGGGTTTTTGGTCATTTGCCTTCTCTTTGCAAGAGGTTTATTGAAGAAGAAAGACGGTAATTACGATTAACATTTTTTTGTTCTCCGCCTCAACGTGCGTTTTCTAATCTTTGTAACGGTTTGTTTCGAATTTTTCGCAGATTATTGAACGAGAGCAATTGAACTCCACAACGAGCATTGTCCGATTCCGAATTCAACCACAACAATGTATTTATCGTGTTATTACCGGTCGGAAATTCAAGAACAATTTCTTCTTTCTTTTTTTATTTTTAATTTTTTTTCGGGTAGTAGAGATAAGTTAGAGAAGAGAAAGAAGTTATGACCACTAGTTTTGAGTAGAGAATACAACCCTATTTATTTTTTAGCCTTTCTCTTTTTTTTTGTTTGTCCTATTTGGCATGTGAACTCTGTTTTTATTTTTGTCTTGGAATATTTCTTTCAACTTCTTCAAGGTTTTTATGCTTTCGAGGGTAGAAAAGCACACTTCTCTGTGTGTGTGTGTGTGTGCGTGTTTTGTATGTATATAGTGTATGTATTTTTTGGGTTTTGGTTAAGTCAAACATTTGACTTAAATGCAATTAACAAAATGGTCAACAAAAGGAGTGTCAGTGTGTTTCAAGATTCATTGCTATTTTCTCTATTCCCACAAATGCAGGTTTGGGAGGAACTAATGATAGAAGGAATGAATTTCTCCGTATTGGAGTATCTTTTAAAATTTTAAAGGGAAAAATTCACTTTTCACCACTGAATTATGGGGTGTGTCGCAAAAACACCCTTCAATTATGGGGTATTTGGTATGTTTCGTGATTGAGAGGTGTGTTTGCAACACACCTCATAATTCCGTTATGTGGGCCCGTGGCAAACGCCGTCGTTAGCTTTACTCAAAAGTCAAAACTTATAAAATTAAAAAGGGTAAATTACACCTACACCCAT
>NW_012192892.1:377940-388253 GCF_000504015.1 Erythranthe guttata
GGTCCAAAACCTTTACGATTTTAGTGTAAAGGTTTGAAAAATCGGTTTTTTGCCCGTGGGGCGGTTTTAGGCGGTCTGAGTCGGTCCGAGGCGGTCTGAGGCGGTCAAACCTTCAAGGCGGGTCAAACTCGGTGGCAAAAATCGGTTAAAAATCAGTTTTTTTTTTTTTTTTTTTTTTTATAATTCAAAATAAAAGTTGGATTTTAATAAAAGAAAATACGAGTTTATGCCTTACTTTGTTTATGTTAATTGTTATTGTTAAAGAACTAATGATGTATGCCACGAATGTTCAAGAATAAATGTAAATTCAAAAAAAATATTTTTTATTTATATTTTATAAGGATATTTATGTATTATGATCTTATGATTATTAAACTTTTATTATGTTATTAGGATATATACATGATGGAGATATAACTATGTTTAAATATCTTTTTATATATGTTTGGAGCATTTATAAATAATATTTAGAAATATATTATATTAAATTTTAAAAACCGATTTATTTCCGATTTATTACCGATTAATCACCGCCGCACCGATTATAAATCGTGAGTCGGTGCCTGACCGACTCGGACCCGATTACCGATTTTTACAACCTTGGTAAATATTAATGAGGAGCAATGAATAGAAGGAGAGAGAAATTAATGAGTTGGTGGAATAAAATATATAGGTTAGTTAGTAGGTTTTAGTAGGTTTGAAAATTGAAAAAAAATATGAATAGTGTATTTTCAATAGAAATTTGATAAAAAAAAAAAAGATTTTCTGGATAAAATTATCAAACAAACATGATCTCAGTTTTATAAATAGTATAAAATTGGAAATGGGTTTTGGAAATAAAAACAAACATCCCCATAATTTTCGGTAATTTTATATACCATCCAAATTCGAGAAAATTCGGAAACTGGAAGTTCAGAAAAATTGTAATGAAGAATACAATTTCAAATTCGGATTTTTTCGGATTGGAATTTACGGAATTCGAAAATTGCATTCGGATTTGTACCCCTATATCCATCAATCTGTGAATAAATACAACCTCAAAAATTATTTATTAACAAACAAATCAAGTATAAGTATTTATTACAAAGCCATTTGCTCAAATGAATACAGTATTATTCAATATGATACACAACTGCATGCATGCAAACTCAAAAACAACATATCAACAAATAATCCCAAACATATAGTACAGAAACCATTTATTCACACACACACACACACACACACACACACACACACACACACACTCACTAATGTATAAAAGAAACTTACATGATCAG
The DNA here is from genome assembly GCF_000504015.1 of Erythranthe guttata. The sequence continues at coordinate 379,221 of NW_012192892.1, forward strand.
CAGACGATATTCAATTCATTATTGATATTATGAGCAAACTCGAACCGGCCGGCGGGCGTCGAGCTTAATTTCGAACACTTTTCGATCCACATAGTCGAAACTTTTGGCATAGCTTCTGGTTCCACAGTCCACTTTTCCAAGTAGTGAAAGTTCACCAATTTAAAGCTTTTCAGATTGGGAAAATCGGATCCGTGGCATACCATTTCCTTCCCTATAAATGCGTCGTTGCGCATGTCGAGACTCTTCAGCTTCGAAAGCTTCCCTAATCTCTGCATGGGGTCCACTTTCAGCTCCGACCCGTCGAGCACGATTTCTTCCACATTTGCCAACATTATCCCGACCACATTGTCCGGAAACTTCTTGATGTGCCCTTCTAGCTGCAATTTACGAAGAGATTCGCACACCAGCATTTTTCTCAGGACGGAGATTCTTTCGTCCGAATAACAGGTGAAGTTTCTGACGTCGAGTGAGAAACTCGTCGTGGATACAACATCGTCGACAAAGTCGACGACCTTGTCCAACGCCTTGTGGTCGTCCTCCACGACAACGTCGAACCGTTGCAGCTTTTTCATGTCCTCGAGGTGGTCGGTGTAGCAAACTTTCGTGTCGAAATTGACGAGTATTTCAACCTCGGTCAACCCACGCATGTTCAGCCTGCCGTGATCGGCGCCGCTCCGGTACTTGGCCGGGAAATACAAACGCTCGATTTTCGCAAACTTGCACAGTAAATCCGGTATCGTAACTCGGCAGTGTCCTCGTACGCGTAAATCAAGAATCCTCAATTCCGACAGGTTCCCCAACGACGAAGGAATCTCCTCCAGGTGGCATCTCCTGAAACTCAAATACCTGAGGAACACAAGGTTCCCCATCCCTTTCGGAAGCTTCCATAACCGGAAATCGACTCCGTCGAATTCCACCACTCTTAATACCCGCTTCATGAACTCCTTAACCTCGAATACCTCCACGCGTCTCCAATCAGCGGCCGCGTAATCCACTACCGGCTCGACCGTGTCCATGAAGTAGAGGGAGGAGCATCTGCTATTCCCTCCGCCATGCGGGACGACGGCGGGTACGGCAGCTCGATCTTCACAATACGCGTTCATTTCTATTGTTAGTCCACTAGCCAAAGATTTCGGTATTACGGCCGTGGCGAATCCCCGGCCCGCGACGACCTCGAATAATTTCTCCTTCTCTCCTTGATCGACGCAGAAATCACGTACGAGAGGGTGAATCTGACAGGATTTTACTAATTCTTCCCCATTGAGCCGGACCATATTTCTCCGAGCCAATTCCAACAAATAGTTTTCGGTTATGTCCGTCTTCGTCGTGTTTGCGGACTCATCTTCGGATATTACTACAAGGCCTTCAGCGATCCACCGTAAGTAAATTTCGTCCACTCGTATTTCCGATCTGTCGGAACGGGTGAGCTGTGCTAGGTAGAGAAAACACGCCTTGAGGCGGAGGGGTAAGTTGGAGTAACATAACTGCAGCATACTTCTAAGGCTACGCTCCGGGTCTGCAGTTTCATCTTGATGCAAGTTAATTTCGTCGAACGCTTTGTTTGGATCGAAAGTCGTATCGTCCTTGTTCGTAATAGAGTTCCAATATCCGGCGGCGATGGTAATGGCTAGTGGGGAGCCTCCGCACCGGCTCAGTATTTCCTTCCGAAGCTTGTCGACACAGTGCGGGATGAGGTTGGTAGTGCCGCCTGGAGAATGAGTGGGAAGTTAGATGCTACACCTGGATATTTATACAGGCTGAATATAATATTAACCGTAGATTTGATTAAATAACTAACCCGTAACCATACATACACATGGGTGTGTGTGATTTGTATAGATTTACAGTTCAAATTCACCCCGTATATATAACCATGTGCAGCATCTACTATTCAAATTCCCACATCGACTAGACATGTCTATTCAAATTCACCTCGTATATATAACCATGTGCAACATCTACTATTCAAATTCACCTCGTATATATAACCATGTGCAACATCTACTATTCAAATTCCCACATCGACTAGACATGTCTATTTAAAGGATTTATAGATTTTTTTTTTTGGAAGTACAAGATTGTTTTTTGAATTTTTTTCTAAAAGTTCAAGAGTGTTCGCAATTTATATAAAAATAAACTTAAATAGAAAAAAAAAGTATCGGCTCATAAGCTATTTGTAAAAGTTTTTGCAAATACTCCCTCTGTTCCATAATATCTGTCTCTTTTGAGGATTTCTTTTGTTTCATATTATCTGTCACTTTACAATTCCAATGTTGCATTAATTGCTTATTTTTAAATTTTGCCCTCATTAACTCTATAGCACTCTTCCTGCATTAATTAATAAACAAGGGTATTTTGGTCCATCAATATCTATTTTCCTAAAATCAAGACATATTTATTGAGATTCTTAAGATTTGTACCAAGGTGAAAAACGACACTTATTTAGGAACGGAGGGAGTACTTGTTAAATCTTCCAAAATGTGCACTAATTTATATATGAAATTAGGATAACTAGTAAAACAAATAAAAACGAACTTTTGAAAATTGTGTAGTAAGAAAATAAAATTAAAACAAATGATCAGAAACACAGAACCCAACCTGCAATTTTGTTAAAGAGTCGGTTGCTCCGGTCAGCATCCAGCTGTCTCATTCCGTACAATTTGCCATTCTGCCGGCAGTCAGCGGCCACCTCTTCGATCCGGGTCGTGATCAGGATCTGGGTCCGGGTCTCGTCCCGGATAGGGAAAGCCACGCGCATGTTTCTCCAATTCTCCCTCGTCCTCACATCGCAAATCACAATCAGGCATTTGACCTTCTGCTGCAGCCGGTACAGCATCCTCGTCGAATCCAAAAATGACAACCCCGCGACCACTTTTTTCTGGCGTGGAAGAAGCTGCCCGAGTATAGACTTCACCACCGTAATGGCGTAGAATTCCTTCCGGGCGCAATTAACCCAAGCAAACGCTTGGAAACTCCGGCGTACACCCGCGTCGTTGTACAACGCGCCCGCCAGAGTCGTCTTTCCCATGCCACCCATGCCATGGAAAGAGATGACAGGGAACTCTATGCTCTCCTGGAGCAAGAGTTCCCTGATTTCTTTCTCTGGCGGCCCGAACAAGAACGTTTCTTCTTCTTCGGGCCTGGATTGAGAACCCTGATCGAGCAGAGGGCTCTGGCGAACCAGGGTGAGAGAATCGGTGATCTTGGAGATGAAAGTCTCGAGCTTCGACTCTAAGATGTTTATCGGGTTCACGTGTTCAAGGCCGGATTTGACTAACTCGATGTAATCGTCGAGGTCTTTGGAAAAGTAGAAGAGGAAATCTCGGAAATGGCGGAATTGGTCGTCGTTGGTGAAATGTTTCGCTTCGGCGGAGGCAACCAAACGTAATGATACGATGAGGTCCTGCGAGAGGTTCTCTACCGTGGAGGCCGACACCCCCTTGAATGATCGGCTTTTTTCGAAGCCGAGCTTGTCCACCACTAATTGGACGACACCGCACACGTTGTTGGCCATATATTCTTCTATTGAATTGGCTTTCTATGAATTAAACTTTTGTATATATTTATGATGCCCATTCTTATTTCAGGACAACAAAAAAATCGATCAAACCGTGCGTACTTGTTCTTGTTTTGGAAGAACAAGTACAACAGAGGTGGAGGAGGAGGACAAAGAAGAAGCTAGTTCCAAAAGATAGTGCTTCACCATATTGTTTGTTACTAACATAGGAGTATTCCAAACTGAGTAAACATTCAAAAAAGTAGAAAATATGATTGCCATTCAATAGGTGACATGTGGATTTCACTAGTAAAAAAATTGCTTATTACTAAAAATGTTTTTGCCACGGTAAAAAGTCGTAACAAAAAATGTACTTTTTACTACGGAACAATTTTGAAGTTTTAGTAAATACTAGGATTTACCGTAGCAAAAAAATATTTGGTACGGCCATCTACCGTAGCAAAACTTTTGTCTATGTCCGTATATGCTACGGGGCAAATTCGTAGCAAAAACCTTTTTAGTACGAATTTGATACATTTTACTATGGTTAATGATAGTAGTATAAAGCCATTTTTCTACTAGTGTTTGTAATCATAGATTTAGCGACAATCACACTCACCCATTTGGATGTGTTGTAACATGAAGTCCACCCGATATAAATAACTAGATATAACATCTAATTTCCCTAACCTGGAAGGACTGCTCCTCTCCCCGTATACTTCGTTGGAGGGACATTAATTTTAGTAATTGTACTGTTACTATGTTACTATGTCAGTGCAATATTAATGTCTGGAACAATGATTTTACGGTGTGAGACAATAAAATTACTGTGTTAGTCGTTAAAAAAAATCAGCGCCAGAGACCGGCTGGAAAAATAAGTTCAGAAAAACAAAATTATTTTCTGAAAAAAAAATTATTTAAAAAAAATGTGAAAATGGGGTTAAAGTGATATATTTGTTAAATATGAGGTTAATGTAAAATATTGGTGAAGTTAGAGTTTAATGGATGGAAGTAATTTAAATTATATCTTAAGGAATATTTTTAGAAAAAAAAAATGCAGATTAGTTTATATGTGAAACTATTTTTTTATAAACATATGTGCATTTAAGTTCTCTTCAGTTGATTATATCCAATTCGCCCTATTATTTTTCGAGGGCATTTACATGTAGCTGTAGGTTCATAATGGACTACTTATTAACAAATAAATATACCCAAAAATACATTTATATAAAGGCGGCGGTTATATACAAGCCCATTTTTTTATTAGTTCAAACCCACATAAAGGAGTTTATTAGTTCAAGTCCCTAAATTAATCTAATTTTATTACATCAAGACCAAAGAGGACAAATATACCTTTATCCACAAATAATACTCAAATATAAATAAATCCTATTTTTTATTTGTTCAAGACAAAAAAAAAAAACAAAAAAAACAAAAAGAAAATATCACGACTGTTGCCGCCAGACCGCCGCGACGCCAACCAGCGAGACTTCGACCACACCGGCGATGACCAGCGTCCCACCCACCGCACCGTTACCACCACCGCACCACCACCAACAAGTAAGTCTTTTTTACTAAACATTTGTTTGTAAATTCGAAAACATTAATCGAGCACCGATGTCCTTTTTACTAAACTTTTGTTTGTAAATTTGAAAATACTAATCGAGCATCGATTCATAATAAATATGTATGAATGAACATAAATCTATGCTTATTTCTTGTTGGGTTGCAATGCTTTGGCCAATTTTGGAAAAAAAATTGAGATTGAAATTGGTTTTTTTTTTTTTTTTTTTTCGTTGGTTTCCCAAATCGGTTTACCCAGACCGATTTTGTACATGAAAATCGGCGTCATAATGCCGATTTTCGTTAACCAAATCGGCGACACAATGTCGACTTTACAAGTCAAAATCGGCGTTCTAATGTCGATTATTGAGTACAAAATCGGTTTTCGGATACCGATATTTTTCAAATTCTTTTTAAATAATACATTGTATATTTGGTTAATTGATATTTTTTAAATATTTGAAACGAAAATGTTTATCACCATTCGGTGGCGTCTACCAACTCCTTTAACCCAATCGAGTAGAGCTTTCCGTGTCTCAAATATTTATTCGTTAGATAATTCATTTGAATAATCCTCCATCAATCCCTTAGGTTGCTGCACGAAAGTATGGAAAAACGGTCTTAAAAAAATACATATAATAAAATCGGTACTTAAAAACCGATTTTTGTAGTACAAGTCGGCATGACAATACCGATAATACAAAAATAAATCGGTGTTGTCATGCCGATTTGTACTACAAAAATCGGTATTTAAGTACCGATTTTTATTCGGAATGTGGTTAGTATTTGCAGACCGATTTTTGGTATCGTCGAATTTTTTTTCCAAAAGAAAAAACGACCAAAAAGCAAAAATAAACGGTTAAAACATATTTCATTGTGTTCTCCACCCTCGTAAACCACCATATTGTTGTTTTCTGGTTCCATCGTGAATGTTTGATATGTATTTGATAATTTTGGTGTGTAGGATTTCTTGGTGGGTTTGTGAAAAAAAAGGAGAAGAAGGAGGTGATTTTTAAATCGCGAAATAAGAAAGAGGGGTTTCTTTATTTGGTCTTGCATAAAAGAAATGATTTTTCTTATTTTTTTAATATTTTGTATTTTTTATTTAATTTTAAATTTTATTAAGGGTAAATTATTATTTTTACATTGAAGGTCTTGAACTAATAATAAAAGGGGCTTGCATATAACCGCCTATAAAACAATAGATAGGGGCTACAGGTTCACGGAAGGCAAAAGTATCTCCTTAAAAGTTTTGATATGCTCAATTTCATTTCCAAAAACTCTAATTTCACAAACTGACTGATTTTGACTAATTACCCCAATTTTAACTGCCACCGTCGTTGATAATAACTATTTTCTCCTTTCGATTTTCTTTCTGCCACGATTGACTTTTTTCATGAACACTTTGTAAACTAGGGTCTGAAGTCAAGAATCTAATTTAAAGCATTGATGGTACTCTTAACATGAACATTAGGGTTGTCTTTATTTATAATACTCCCTCTGTTCCACAATAACTGTCTCTTTTTATAAATATTTTTGTTCTATATTACCTGTCACTTTAGATTTTTAATACTGCATTAAAGTCATTTTTCCTGTTTTAACCTTATTAATGAAACTCTAATCATTATTTTTTTTCTTATAAATCATTAAGTAATAAAGGTTATTTTAGTCATTTCTATATGGATTTTCTAAAATCAAGATATATTTATTGAATTTCTTAATCTTTATGAAAAATAAAAAAAAAGACACTTATTTAGAAACGGAGGGAGTAGATGATAGTGGATTTATTTGTAAAAGTGAACAAATTAAATGGCTAAACATAGATTAATAAATCAAAGTTGGCTGGACCTTTTCGTATAAAAAGTAAACACCCTTGTACTTATTCAATCCTATTAATGAGAGTATAAAATGAATTATCAAACATATAAATTAATACCTCAAAATTAAAATAATCTCCTCCAATGGAAGTATCAAAATCCCACTAATATAGTAGAAATGTTGTATCACGATTGGAAAGTCAACTCTTCTGATGTGGAAATTCCAATATAAATAATTAATTAGCTATTTACGGAGTCAATTGAACCGAGCTATATACATGCGTTCCACTTCTTATCTCTCAATATACCGAATGGTCTTCCCTAAAAAGAAAGAAAAAGAAAACTACGACGGTCCCTGAAATAAGATTAAATTACGAAAACCTCTCATGTTTTAATAATTACAACCACCCTCTTAAACTATAAACCTTCTTACACGTCCATCGTTGTGGTTTTAAATTTGGAATCCTCTAGATTATGGAGAATATTCTCTAATTTGTATCCGTTTTATCTCACCCAACCTCTATATTTTACAACAAGATGATTATAAAATGTGTTTTTTAATTTGTAAATATCAGATTGTGGTGCATCAGAAACTGTTTTTTCATCCACTGATTACAAACTAGTCAACATTCCACAAGATTAAAAAAGTTAAATTTAACACCATAACAGTGGACATGTTAGAAAATTCATAGTTTTTATAATTTAACCTTAATTCGAAGGACGGCATAATTTAAAAAAAAAAAACATATAGAAGTCAGAACGGTCTCAATTTAAATATGGACGACTACTCGATTTATCTATCTTCAAATAAAACAATTTGATTCTATACTATCTCTTTCAGTAGGCACCAATAACAATATTATTTTGCGGGTTCAGTTGCGTACACGAAATTAGAATAATTTAAAAAAGTATCCCATGGCATATAAAAATTCATTTTAATAAATAATTTCCACAAAATAATTAATGAGTTATTTTCATTTGGAAATCTATTTTAAGAGTTAATAAGGTTATGTCTTACTTTTGGAATTAATTTTCAAAGTATTTGGATAATGAGGTTTTAAGCTATTTTAAGAGTCTGTTTCGCTAAATTTATAAACTACTAAAAACATCTTATAAAATATTTAAGAACTTATAAACTTTAAAATTATTTCAAATAATTTTTAAGAAGTATTTTAATTTTTTTTTAAATAAGTTGTTAGGGTTCTTATAAGCTGTCTTAAAAAAACATACATCCCATCTTTTTTATTTAAAATTTTATTTGGTTATTTACTAAATCAAAAATACCAAATTAGACTTAAATACTTTATTATATTACATGAATACCAATAGATAATTTCTTTAAATAATATATACTTGTAATCAAGATTAATATCAATAACTACTTCGAATTATAATTATAAAAAATATCATAATAATAATACAATAAATTATTCTCTATTTATTTTTACACTTAATTGTATTTTTAAAGATTAGTCAAATACCATATCAACATAAAAAAATATTTTAGTTTATTTAATATATAATTTTGTATTATTTTTTTATTTGAAATAAAGTAATATGTAAATATAATAATAAAATTTTCAGAAGAAAGTATTAGAGTAATATAAGTTAGACAATTATAATGTCAGAGCTTCTCCCATTCCTTCGATACACTTCGGTTTTTTTGCCATCGAGTTTAGTATTTGTTACGTGACAGTTACATAATCGACTATAGTTGATTTACAAATCAACTATGTCTTTTGTACAGTCGATTTATTAGTTTTAGGTCTAATATAATATACGCTTTAATATTTATATCAACTACAGTCAATTAATAAATCAATTACACAAACAACGTATTCAATTTTACATCCAGTTTAATCCATAATTTATCATATGGTTTTTATACTACATTAGTAAAACGGTCAAATTTCATAAACGAAAAAAAAAAAATCACAATCGACATAGTTGTAAATGATAAACATTACAATAAAACACACACACACACACACACACATATATATATATATATATATATATATATATATATATATATATATATATATATATATATATATATATATATATATATATATATATGTGTGTGTGTGTAAATTTTTCTTGCATCTTTCTTCAGACAGAGAACTTATCCATTATATATGGATACGATGGACTTAT
>NW_012192892.1:388353-421752 GCF_000504015.1 Erythranthe guttata
TATATATATATATATATATATATATATATATATATATATATATATGTATATATGTGTGTGTGTGTGTGTTGTGATCATGGTCACTTTAACTTAAACGGAGCTGCAGATTATGATACGAGGCAACTGCTTGACCTTTCTAACATCTTCACCTTCTTCTCCTTGCAGCCTTTCTTCGAATCGCGGAGGCATCGATACGATCTTCAGCTCCCGAAGCCGAGCCACGTACTCCAATCCAGCTGGCAGCATCTCCAATCTCGCGCATTTTTCGATCGACAAAATCATTAGCTGCGGCATCGCTCCTTCCTCCACGTCCCACGTCTCCAAGTTGCGAAGGCTCCGAAGTTTGAGGCTTCTCAGCTCACCGAAACTCGTCCTACCGCACTTCATGCCGGTACCGACATACGCGTCTTTGCAGAGTACGAGGCTCCTCAGATTCGCAATCTGTCCGAATATCGGCATCGGATCGGATTCTAGCTCCGAACCACTTAGCACAATCTCTACTAGTTTATAGCTTAAAGCGACATCCGTCGGCAATTTCTTGATATACCCTTCCAAGTGTAACGAGACGAGCGCTTCGCAGCCGAATAGTTTCGCTAGAACGGTCCGTGTGTTCTCAGAATAACAGTTGAAGTTTCGTACGTCGAGCGATAAACGACGTACTAATGATGAGCGAGTGTAGTCCAAGATCGCGTCCAAGTCGATGTGACTCTCCACCACAACGGCACTCATTTCTTCGAGCTTCGTCATCGCTTGCAAGTGTCGAACATGACACACTTGCGCGTCGAAGTTGACTAGTACTTGAAGCTCTCCCAAGTTTTTGAGGCTCAACCGATTATTCTTCTTATTATTATTACTATCGGCACATTGGAATCTTGCCGGAAAGTAAAGACGCTCGAGTTTCGTCATTTTCCAGAGGACATTCGGTATTGCCATTATGCAATTAGGCTCGACGCGTAAATCCAGAGTCTCGAGTAGGATTAACTCGCCGATCGACGATGGCAATTTCTCGAGGTAACATCTCTGGAAACTCAAGTACCTCAACTCAATGAGTTGACCGATCCCTCGCGGTAGGTCCCACCCACGGAAGTCAATTCCGTAGAACTCGAGCACCCTTAGCAGATAGAACTCCGTAAAGTCAACAAGGAGCTGTTTCGAAGTCAATATCTCCGGTGGAGGCTCGAATGTGCCGGCGAATGTGAGGGAGCGTAAATTAGGATGGTCAATTAATTGGTAAGCCCTGGAATTTAACGGGAGTCTAGGAACCGTCACGGACATGAATTCCTTGGTGTTTACTTTATCCGCATCTCCGATCTTCGTGAAGAATTCTCTTACGAGAGGGTGGAGTTTGCACGACAAGAAAGTTCCGATACTTGGACCGTCTTGCTCTTGTTCGAGCATTTGGACTAGGTTTCTTAGAGCTAATTCCTCCAAGTAGTGCTCCGCGACCTCCATCGGATTTTGTTCGGCTTTCGATATCGTGTCCTCGTAAATCCAGCGTACGTAGAGGTCGTCCAAGTGTAACTCTCCTTCCGAAGGCAAATGCGCGAGATAGAGTAGGCATTCTTTGAGTTTGTCCGGTAAGTGTGCGTAGCTTATAGATACTATTTTTTGCACCGCGTGCGTAATGTCGGGTTGTTCGTCTTGTAGATGGGACTTTAGCGAGTCGATTTCACTGTTCGATGAGTTTGAAGTGTCGGTGTTGTTCAGATATCCGGCAAGGATGGCAATTGCCAGCGGCGACCCTTTGCATCGGCCGGTCACTATTTCCTTCAACGTCTTCTTGGCGTGTTGGTTGAAGCTAATATCTGGAGAATGACAATGCAAATTAAACGAGCAAATGTTTCAACACGATGGAAGATTTCTTATATACCGATATGATGAATACAAATCAGAGTACACTAGTAGAAAAATGACTTTTTACTACGATCATGAACCATCAATCGTAGTAAAAGGTACCAAATTCGTAATAAAAAGGTTTTTGCTACGAATTTGGCCCGCAGCATGTACGGGCGTAACAAACACTTTGCAGCAAATATATTTTTTTTACTACAGTAAATCCTAGCATTCACTATGATTCCAAGATTGTCCAATAATAAAAGTTACTGCTGTTTACGGTAACAAAAAAATTCATAGTAAAAAGTCATTTTCTACTAATTGTACTAGAAAAGGAAGACGGGAGAATTTGCTAAAAGACAACACATCGTCATCTAAAAACTTAAACACAGTCTAGAAGTTTGAGCTGTTGCAGTGAATCGTTTAATATTTATATCTCCAATACAACTGGAATTGCGCGCTTATCCCAAAATTTCGGGATTTATCATTTCATCATATCACTTCGAATTCTCGGATCTTAAGAAAAATGATTAAAACAATGAAAATCATAGACGATTCATAAATTACGCACCTATTATCCTTTCAAAGAGTTTCCAGCTTTGCTTGTCATCCAAGGGACTAATCCCCAGTACATCACCGCCGATCCTCTCCGCGAACTCCCTCTCACGAGTCGTAAGCAAAATCCGGGTCCGCGTTTTATCGGCGGTGGGGAATGCGACGCTCAGCATCCTCCAATTCTTCAGATCCCGCACATCCGACAACACGATCAAACACTTGTTCTCCAGCTGCAAACTGATGAGCTCCTCCGCCAGCTCCAGGAACGACATCTTCGTAACCCGTTTCCTCATGCTCGGCACAAGCTGCACCACTATGGTTTGCATGATGTTCCTGGTTTCGAAATCCGCCGGCATGTAAACCCACGCGAAGCACTGGAATTGCCGGCGGATCTCGAAATCGTTGTACAGCTTCTTCAGAAGCCTGATCTTGCCGAGACCCCACGGGCCCCACACGGAGATCACGTGGGCCCAGCCCGAAGCAGGGGCGCCGCTCTCCGGGAGGAGCAGCTTCTTCGTAATTTCTTCCTTTTCCGGGCCGAAGAACTCGTCCTCTTCGACTAGCGGCGATGTGGTGGGTGGAATGTGTTTCATCGATCTTTGCGGCCGCTGTATTTGTACGGCCACGTGGTGTTCGTGCTGTTGCTCGATATCTAGTTGTTTTTTGATCATGCTTTTTTGCTTCTGCAGATTGTGATTGTTTATCAGCTTCTTCATGAGGGATCCGGTTCGGAATATGGAAAATCGACTCGCCTGCTTCGTGTTCTTGTTATTAACAACGCGGGCTTTCTCTTCCAAGGATTGATTGTCTGCGGGATTATTTGAGCCCGAAGCAATATTACTTGTTATCTCTGCCATCTCTCCCTGCGTGTTTCAACTTAACCCCACCACAAGAAATATAATCAAAGAGAAGACAATGTATATATATATATATATATATATATATATATATATATATATATTGTTGAAGTTTTCTACTTGGTTAGCATATGGCGGTTCCCTCTTATTTTTATATGTAGAGAAACATATAAAATGTATCATCATTCATCCAATTAAAGCACCACATGATTATGTTTAATGATTGAGAGATTATTTGGTTAAACTAATTTAAAAAATCTAATTAACTATTTTAAGAGTTGATAAAGTGTTACAGTCTTATTTTTAAAGTTTTTGATTAATCAGCTTATTTCTCTAGCTGTTTATTTATTTTTATTTTTTTTGGTTTTTAAGATTTTTTTTAAGACAATTGCCCACCTCTTTTAAAGAATTTATAACCTCTTAAATATCTTGTAAGTTATTTTTAAGAGTTTATAAGTTTAATCAAACACTTTTTAATTAAGACCTCGTTCAGTTATATGGTTTGAATTGGAATTTGTTTTTTCATGTAGTTGGAATTTCTCTACTGGATAATTAGTTAATGAGTTAGTAAGATGTGCGGTTCTTTGTATTAGACCTAATTTTAAATAATATAATTGGAGTTAGCAATGGTAATCGAAACCTAACATTATAAAAACACTAATGTATTATTTCAATTGAGTAACATGCGAAAAGTATCTTTGTGTAATTTTAAACTAGCAGAAAATTCTCCGATAAATAAACTAGCAAAAATCCCTGTACAATTATTAAAATAACAGAATCGATCTATTTTGATTTCAGTAGTTGACCGAATGTAAAATGGCAAATATACTCTTCAATAAAAAAATATATAAATTAGAATAACATAAAATACATGCCAAATTGAATAAAAAAACAAAATTTGAGGTTGAATTATAATTTATGCTAATTTATGCCACCAACTCCACCACCATGACTCCACCTCCGCCAACAGTTGCACCCAAAAGTCCGGTCACCGTCCAGTCACACAGTGGTTTTTGCTAGTTTATTTATCACATAAGGGGTTTTTGTTAGTTTGAGATTACACATATGTAGTTTTTGCAGTTTACTCTATTTTAATTTGGTGTTCAGTTTCTTATTAAAAAATAAATAAATAAAATTTGTGTTAAGTTGACTATTTCTTTTTCGGTTGTTGTTTAATGGTCTATGAGATGGCACACCTGATGAAAAAGCATCGGGTGGTTTTACACTATAAATCTATGCGAATTATTAACATTTACAAATCCCTGTTTAGATGACTTTGCATACCTAAAATTAGGGGAAAATTATTCGTCCACTCCATTGTAAAGTAATATTTGCAAGATGCACCTTTAACTTATTGCATCGTGTGCCCCTCGCTTATTATTTGTGACGGCTTTATTCTTAAACAATTATCCCCCACAGTTTTTAGTTGACCCCAAAAAAATAGTAGAGAGAGAGAGAGAGAGAGAGAAACTGTGCAGCACGATAATTGCCTCGTGGAAAGCACGAAACTTGTTACATGTTATATGTTTTATGTTTATTCAACATAAATTAAATGATTATTCAGTTGTCGTTCTCGTTACTAATTCTATTTGAAAAGAACAAAGCATTGCGTGGAAGTAACAAAACAATGACTCTGTTTCCCTTTTTTTTTTTTTTTTTTTTTTTAATAATTATTATTGTTATGTTAGCGTCCATGATTTGTCATATAACTTTAATAATTGTATAAATAATAATAATTAAAAAAAAGTATTTTCCTATCAAAATAATGCTACTAGTTTTTTTTTTTTTTTTTTTTTTTTTAAAGGAAGGAACCACAGTATATAGGTGTATCGGGTAAACCTACACTCCCGTATAATAACTTACAAACCATACGAGATACGTAAACCACTAGACTAACCATATATGATAAACTCGACCTACCGACTATTGGCAAATGAATTCGAACTTGGGTCAATTGACACAAGCTGACTTGTTCCAACCGCTAAGTACTACATAGTCTACATTGAATAATATATTCTTCAACTTACTTCTAATTTAACTAGTGTAGTAACAAACCCAGACAAATTAATAATAACAAACAATTTTATGAAAACCTCAAACAAGTTAACTCTGATATCAATCTGTACTTTGAATGTGTTGTTATTTGTTAGGGTTCTTTGCTTCTTTACAATTGGAATAAAGTATCACATCTTTTTCGGTTTCTTTTTATCATTAAATAAGTGTCCACACTTCATCGGGACTAAGATTGACAAACAAACAACTCAAGCTAGGAAGTTCATCGAGATCAGAGTCAATTCGAATGAAAAGTCTTGTGTTCGACGCATTTAAAAATTTCCACATATGCACTTACGAAAGAAAGTGCTGGAGATATAAATCTTGAATAATTCACACTCAATTCACTAACATCTTAAGCTTTTAGATGAAGTGGTTATCTAACAATCGTAATTCAATCACTCCTCAAAATGAGGCTCGTACGAACATCGTAAGTCTCACTCGAGGGTAAAACCTCCCTTTATATACTGCAAACACGAAAACGGCATATTAACAAGTTTCTCAACTTCAACGCCTTTGCACATTAGACTATTCAAAACCTCGTTCGGCCCTAAACTATCATCACCCGCCATAAAACCTCGACACACGACAAGAGAAGTATTACACACCCAAGGCACAGAAACCGTGTAAGCAAAACCGTTACCAGAGCTACCGTTCCCTAACAGACCATCTTTATAAACTATAAGCACCCATACTTTCGACACATGTTTCCCCATCGGCAAAGAGGAGAAACCGGTTGACTCAGTGAGTCATCCTCTACGAAATCAGTATCTATGTGCAGGTTCACCACAACAATTCCGTGATCTAGGTGAAGCCTGTTACCCAGATTCCGTAACAAATGGAGAATTGGGTTCCCATAACTTGCGCGGAATATAATTTTCAAATAACTTAACAATAAACTACCATTTTTATCCCGTGCTGCGATGCACGGGATATTATTTAAATAGTGAAAAAAATAATCAATTTAATACATAATAAGAAAATATAGTATACTAATATAGTAAAATTTAAAAATATAGTATTATTCATATTTTATATAATATTAATTTTTTAAATCTTACATATTAAAATTTATAATCCAAATAAATTTACTAAGATTTAATGTAGTTAGAAATTAGTAGAAAAAAATATTAAAAGTAAATAATTACAGAAATACCATTAGGGTTTTTTAAGGTTGCCCAGCGTTTTTTGTTTTATATATATAAGATTAACTGAACAATTTTTTCCTTTTTTTTTTTTTTTAAATATTTTTTGTGATAAAAAATATATCTTTTAGAAGAATTGGCTCGAAGAATTGATGAATATAAAAATTAGAAACTTGGATTTGACAGTTGACATCCTAGAAAAATACCACTAAAAAGCTAATTCATTCCGGGTTCATTGTGCATGATTTATAGTATTTTAAAGGTGAAAAGTGCTATTGATTTTTTCGAGAATGCAAAATACTAATTAAATATATTTTAAGGGTGTAAAGTGAGGTTAAACTTTTTTAGTTTTGATATTATTGGCAATTGCGTTTTCTTCCATCTGCATCCACAATTTAATCAGAAAGTCATATCGAAATAAAAATATATGGAATGCAACTTGCACGCCATAGTTACTATTATTATAAAACTGTACACTTGTGCTCACACAAAAAAAAAAAAAAAAAAAAAAAAAAAGCCGAAGCAAAGTTATAATAATTTTAACCAAAGAAATTGAGGTAAATATTGAAGATATTGATATTAAATGATAAATTTCACTCACAGTTTAAGTTTTTTGTTGAGATGGTCATGCAACATGGTATCAGAGTTAGACAAAATGAAAAGTTTCTGAATTCGAATCCCACCGCCAGTGGCGGAGCCACGTTGAAGGGTGGGTGGGCTGAAGCCCACCCTGGTTTATTTATTTTTATTGAATATTTTAATGCTAATTATGTTTAATTATCATTTTTATACACTATTTTAATCCTAATCCATTTTAATTAGCCCACCAACAAATTTGTAATATAGTTTAAAGAGCTCTAATAAGTATATAATATACAATTTAATATATATAATTTAATTAAAATATACAAATTTCTATTTATTTTGCTCTATATTTTTGAAAAAAACTCTTAAAAAAATTCGGGGACTCTACCTCCGAACCGCGTAAAATTTTAGCCCACCCTTACCGTAAATCCTGGCTCCGCCACTGCCCACCGCTACCCATTTCAAATATTTCAAATTCAATGCTTCAAATGTTCCGCTTCATTTAAGAGGTGTATTGGAAATATTAATATTAAATGATACATTTTACTAAATATTATAATATCCAGTTATTGGGATAATTTGATGTTACATCTAATTATTTACACTGAATAAATTTCAACTATAACTCTACACATAATCACACACGCGAAATATTACATTTTTCTCACTTTGCTTATAAGTTATTACATTTTTTTTTTTTGCTCAGGAGTGGTTACATTATTCAAGGCTTTGATTATCGTGTCATTAGAGGTGTTATCTTTTGACGGTAATTTCCCGTTCATTGAATAACAAGAAGGATAAATAACACTTAATCCCTATAATTTGAACTTTTTACACATGATTCATTTCTATTTACAATATAAGCATATGAATCCCTTGTATTTTTAATATAAATACATACTTCCCTTGTAGTATTTCACTTGCCAAATAATCATACAAATTAGCAAGAGGATGTTTTTGAAAGTACAATAGGGCCATGTGTTTATATAAAAATATAAGGAGATTATGTGTTTATATTAAAAATGTAAAGAGCTTATTTTGCACAAAGCTCAAACACTGGAAGTTAATCTTTATTTAGCCTAACAAGGAAATAAATAGTGTTTTGACAATGACCGAGTTAGGCTCCTTCGACCTTACACTCGATGAATAAACATTAGGTGTGTCTTCTGCTGGCACGTGTCCTTTTTTGTATTTTCTAAAACCCCTACAGGTTAACCCTAATGGGGAAATATATTATAAAATAAAAAAATAATACGTGACAGCAAAAGACCCACCATGTATTTATCACCGGGTGTAGGGTTGAAGAAGTATTCGTCGTAGACAAACACAACCAATAAGAAGAGTTCAAACAAGAACAAGTCAAACATATCGTTCTGGCTAATCCAAACGTTGATTACCAGAAAACCACTTACAATGAAATTCATTGAATTGTTGATTACAAACACAGGTTTGTCGATACTAAAGTAGTACTATTGGCAACCAAGGTGTTTGGGAACCTGTCAAATTCACAAAAAAACCATTGCTCTATAAAATGTCCTAGTCCATAATACTAAACACAAAGAAGTGAGCTCTGTAACCATAATCCCTTATTCCATCTCATTCGCCTTCTCTTTAGGTAAAGTACCAAGTTCCCAAAAAAGAAAAGAAAAAAAAAAAACATTCGAAAAAAGGCAAGAATGGCGTCTCCTCGTCAAACTAGAGAGGAGACGCTAACCGATTTCGAGAACAGTTTTCGAGATCTCATCCACACGTTCAGGAAGCAGGTGGATGCAGAGTTGAAGTACGTCAGAAAAGCCCGGTCGCTGAGGTGGCCTTGGGCGGCCGCCCCAGCGGCCACGTACAAACATCTGCAACTGATTAGAAGAGAGAGCTTCAGTGGGGATAGCTCTAATCTGGAGAGCCTGCTGCAACAGCTGAAGGACCGATCGGTCGGCTTGCTTCATCTGGTCGAAGAAGCCAATCACGAACTAAGGAAACTCCTCCTAATCGAGCTACCCTACGAAATTGATGATTTCATCGACGTCATAATCTGGAAGGGGAGCGTTAAGAAATCGGGTGCTTTCAAGGTCACGAGCCTTGGCTATGGCCGTGCTAGGTGGAGGAGACTAGAACTGGAAATCCAATCGGTTCTCGAGCGTCTTGCACAGCACGATGTGGCTTCTCCTCATTCGCCGAAAGCAGTCTCGCCGAGTCGTACTACTGTTTTGATGGAAGAAGATAATAAATTCCTGGTGCCGGATCAGAAGGAAGTAATAAAACGACGACTACTACTTTCAGATAGCAGTAGTAGTAGTAGCAGTAGTAGTAGTGGGCCCCCCATCGTTGTAGTGTGGGGTCCAGGGGGCATGGGCAAGACTAGTCTTGTGAAGAAATTGTACAATGAAGATATTGAAATTCGTCGACAGTTTGTGTGTTTCGCTTGGGTGGAAATGCCAGAGGACTTCCAAGCAGGAAACGTCATGCAGTCGATACTAGAGCAGCTAGTGCCGAGCATGTCAAAGAAACGGGTCGCGGAGATGTCGGTTGTGGAGCTGATTGGGGAACTCCACAACGTGCAGAAACAGAAGAAATGCCTGATTGTGTTGTCCGGTGTACAGAGGAAGGAGAACTGGGGAATGCTGACCGTGGCTTTCCCGACGGCCGAACATTGCACCCAAAGCAAAATTTTGCTGACGACCGATCAACGCGATTTTGCACAAGAGATTGGTGAAGCTCACCATATTAAACCCTTGCACGAGAAAGAAAGCTGGGAACTATTTATGAGCAAAACAGGTTTTCCACACTTGACTTTTTTTTTTTTTCCTTTTTCAGAATTATTGGAGATAATATTATTAAATGATACATTTCACTAACAGCTTAAACTCTTAGTTGAGATGGTCATTCAACAACAATCTTTTTGTTTTCCTTTGTGTAAAAAGACTGAAACTGAGATACGCGGTTGTAGCTTTGGGTGTTAATCAGTCTAGAATTGCAAACTTTTCTACGGTTATTCGAATGGAAACCGGTGGCACAATTTTCTTTTGGGTAAAGTACAATTTCCACTCCTGTACTATAGCCATTGTCGCATTCACCACCTATACTACCGGAAAATACAAAACGCCCCCTAGTTTTAACAGTCAATGCTCAGAATTTTGACGGTGTTAAAAATCACTATGCAATTACACTTTTGCCCTTACCATTTGTATGGTGAGGAAAAAGCCTGTTGAGTATACTAAAAGGGTAAGGTTGTCATAAAAATCAAACATATGTAGTCAACACACCACATGAGCTTTGACCGACGGATTTGCTAGCGGCAAGGGGGCATTTTGTATTTTACGGTAGTATAAGGGGTGAATGCGACAATGGCTATAGTACAGGGGTAGAAAGTGTATTTTACCCTTCCTAATTATATAATATACTCGAGATGATCAGGTAATCGAGTTGAAAAAATAATGAACGTTACAACCTTCGTCTATTTTGTGGGCTCTTATTTGAAGGTCAGTAATTGTGCTATCATCCCTCTGATATTTGTTGCTGCTGCACTTCTTTTTTTGGCAGGGGGTGGTTGTATTAGGCTGCAATTTGAATGCAAATTAAAGATTGTTTTTATTTATTTTTGCATAAATAACATTTAAACCCCTTGTGTTTGAGTTTTCTACACATGACCTCCTTGTAATTTCAATTTATACATATGACTCCCTGTAATTTGAACATCATGCATATGACCTCATTGTACTTTTAATATAAACACACAACCCCATATGGTATTCAATTTGCTAATTAAGTAATCATGTTCATTGGAAAATCATACTCATTAAGAAGAAGAAATTTTTGAAAGTAAAATGGGGTTACATTCTTATATTAAAATACAAGAGGGTTATATGCTCATATTAAAAGTATAAGTGAGTTATGTGCACAAAGTTCATATCATAAGGAGTTAAACGCTATTTATCATTTATTTCTTCGATCTCTTCAAAAGTTAACGAAGGATAAAGGAAAATTGAAGGGTTCGATGTTTTAGATGATTGAAAATATATGTTACCTACCACCTTAGGCCAAATTATGAAACTCATGTTTGGGAAATTACAACCACTAGTCAATTATGTAATGTCTTACACGTCCATTCTTACAGTCTCAAATTTACCTACTAAATTAGGGTTTTTTTTGTTAGAAAATACATAGTTGAAGGTAGTTGTAATTATTCAAACAAGAAGGGTTTTTTTTTTTAATAATTTGACCTCACCTCAGGGTGACCGTAATTTGCCTTTTAAGATACAATAGACGAATGGGTTAAAAAATGGGGACAAGTGACCATTTGTGAAATAAATCAATCATCTTAAGTTTTTAAGATTTTGCAAGTCTAAATAATCCTTAACTAGCATTTTTTCCCCGTGCGATGCACGTGATATTATTTAAATAGTAAAAAAAAAATAATTAATTTAATACATAATAAGAAAATATAGTACACTAATATAGTAAAATTTAATAATGTAGTATTATTTATATTGAATTTCTAGCTTTATCTCTTAAGATTTGAGATACATTGATGAAAATTAGGAGATCAATAATTGTTGAAAATTATATTAAAAAATTAGTACATAAAAAATATTAAAAATAAATAATTACATAAATAGCAATAAGGTAGGATTTTTCACGGGTTAGTTTTAATTTTGATAATTGTTAAAATTATAGTTAGAAATTAGTAAAGAAAAAATATTAAAAATAAATAATTACAGAAATACCATTAGGATTTTTTAGGGTTGCCCAGCGTTTCTTTCTTTTGTATATAAGATTTGAACTTCAATTACATTTTCTTAAATATTTGTAAACTGTTTTTGGGAATCGATTAGTGTTCAAATTTATTTTTGAAAGTGTTTGCAAACGGCTCAACTTTTAAAAATAAACACTTATGTAAAATCTTTTGGAAATATAATCTAAATGATTCACTCACTAACAACTTCAACTATTTCATCTTGATCACAAACACCCTCACATTGCATCGTATTAAGTTTGACACTTTTGTTATTTTCTAGAGATCATATTCGACGAAAACACGAAGAAGACAATGATGAACATAGTAAGTCTATGCAAAGGCTCGAGGCTGGCGATAGCGATTCTCACGGGATATTTCAACAGCATCGATATAAGCTTATCCGATTGGGATAGCCAGTTTGCTGATGATCTAAAGTCTCATCTAAGAGAGGAAGAGAACGATCTCGAGCAAATCGTGCGAGATGTAGTAGATTTTAGTTACTCTAAGCTAAGCCACGAAATCCAGGATTGTTTTCTTTATCTTGGTCATTTCCCCGTCGAACGAGAGATACAAGTCGATGATCTCTACATCATGTGGATCGACGAAGGACTGATATCGCCACAAAGTGACGAGGATCCGATGCAGGTTGCACAACGTTATTTAGAGGAATTATTTCAAAAGAATCTCGTCCAAGCGGTGGACGAAGAAGAAGAAGATGGCCGGAGATCCAAATCATGCAAGCTTCATCCCCTTGTACGAGAATTTTGCATTGTCGAAGCAGAAAAGGAAGAACTATATAAGGTCATTCCGAGTCGTGGAAATCGAGTTGGATCGGTTAGGTCTTTGGTCCGTCGACTTTCAATAAATACCAAGAGCTACGAAGATGGATCTTCCTCCAGAGAATGCGCCAAAGCCAGCCCTCGTCTACGGTCTCTGTTCGTTTTCGGGACGTTCGAGCCACAACCGGATATTGGGGAGCTGGAATTGCTGAGGGTTTTGGAGTTCAACGGGGTTGACTTCCGCGGGTGGGACCTACCGAAAGGGATTGGCGGGGAGCTGATATGTTTGAGGTACCTGAGTTTCAAGAGGTGCTACCTGGAAAAGTTGCCTGCGTCTATTGGTGAGTTAACTCACCTCAAGACCCTCGATTTACGAGTGGAGGCAGGTTGCGTGGTGAGCATACCTAATGTCCTGTGGAAACTGAGGGAGCTCAAGCGACTTTATCTTCCGGCGAGATTTGAGTGTGTAGTTGTCGTCGATGATAAGATTGGGAGCGGCAGGTTGAGTTTGAGGGGCTTGAAAGATCTCGAAGTTCTAGTCAACTTCAATACGCTCGTATGCGATGCTCTCGATTTGGGTGTGATGAAGAAACTCCAGCACGTTGGTGCTATTGTAGAGGAGAACCACAAGCACTTGGAGATAATCTTGGAATTCGCCAAAGTGGTTTTCACCGCATTGCGTTATTTCTCGATTGACGTTGTGAACTTCAATTGTTTTCACGAGGAGAAACGGTCCGTCCTGGCCAAACTGTTGGATTCCCGGCGTGTCAGCTCGTTGCGGTTGGAAGGATATATAAAGAAATTGCCGGTACATCACATGAGATCAATCCAAAACCTGACGGAAATCGTGCTAAGTGGCGCTGAGCTGGAAGATGATCCAATGCCGGTATTTGGAGAGATCCCGAACCTGAGAAGCCTCACCCTCAGCAACGACGCGTGTGTTAGGAAGAAAATGGATTGCCTCGAGACGGGTTTTTCGCAACTCAGAACCCTCAAACTTAAGAACCTTCGCAACTTAGAAGTGTGGGATGTTGAAGAAGGAACGATGCCGCAACTAATGAGCTTATCGGTTAATAATTGTGGGAAATTGACGATGTTGCCCGTTGGATTAAAATATCTGAATGCACTACGAGAGCTGAAGGTTGTGTCGATGCCTAAAGAATTCGAGAAGAGGGTACAAGTGGTGGAAGGAATAGAAGGTGAAGATGTTTGCAAGGTCAATCACGTTCTTCGTATCGTCATCGTCAGCTCCACGTAAGTAAGTGATGATAGTACGTGTAATATATATATTTTCTTAGCTTTTGATAGCATTTTCGTGAACTCTAGGGGTACTCTTTCCTTATTAGGCCCAAACAAGGTTTTAACGAGGCCCCAATTTATATTCAGTAAAATATTTTCTTGAAAAAAAGAAAGGTTTTTCAAGAAAAGAAAGGTTTTTTTGTTTTTTTTTTTTTTTTTTTTTATTTCTCCTCTTAAGGGTGTGAAGTATGTAAGGTTGCAATAAATGATGGACCCTTGAACTCTTAGTTTCCCTTCTTTTATTTCAACCGAAGTGTGGGAAATCGGAGAAGTGCGACGGGAGAATTTGGATCCTCTGTGCCGAACATATTCATCAGATATTTTGAAATTCATCGGCAAATATCGATATGATCCAGCAAAGCGTCCGAATAAGTGGCATAGCCTATAAATTGTAATAATTTTGTAAAATATTACATTATTTATTTCATCGTTCATGTATTATAAAAGTTTTTATAATTCTCTCCCTTTGTTGTAAATTACTGATTGTGATAAATGTAGAAGATGTGTTTCAAAGTGTGTCTTATCATTCAATGTATGTGAATTATTTGTTGTGACTTGTAAAATTTGTAACTATTTGTTGGGAGAAAATTTCAATCACACAAGGCGACACTCGCAGTGCCGCCCGTTTCGGCGTATTCGCCGGCGGTTCCTTGACTATCGGGGAGCATAAAGGTTTGCATTGAAATTGTTATGGGGTTCAACTGAATGAAGATGATAATACTATTGTTGTTGGAAAACAATTTGCTTGATAACATGTATTTGCATCCCAATGCTATGACAATAACCATTGTTGTATATATTGCAGATATCTTATATATAAAAGAAAGAAATGTTGTGCAACCCTAACAAAACCCTAATGTTATTTCTGTAAATATTTATTTTTAATATTTTTTTTCTACTAATTTCTAACTATAATTTTTAACAATTATCAAAATTGAAACTAAACCGCGAAGAATCATACCCTAATGGTTAAATCTTAATCTATATATTTGGATTATAAATCTCAATATGTAAAATTTAAAAAAATTAATGTTGTATAAAATATGAATAATACTATATTATTAAATTTTACCATGTTAATGTACTATAGTTTCTCATTTTGTATTAAATTGATTATTTTTTTCACTTTTGAAATAATATCCCGAGTATCGCACGGGGGAAAAATGCCAGTTAATATTAAATGATACATTTCACTAAAAGTTTAAGTTTTTGGTTGAAATGGTCATTCAACAAGGTATTAGAGTCAGGCCAAATGAAAGGTGCTGAGTTCGAATCCCACCGCCACTCACCGGCGGAGCCATCTTCGGCAAGGGTGGGCTCCAGCTCATTGTGGATTAAAAAAAAGTTTCATTACTCCAACTTACCGCCGACGACCGGAACCAGTTGAGCTATACCCATGCGGGAAAGTTTATTTGGGTGAGCTAATTACATATATCTAAATACTATAGCTATATGTAATTTGTCCACCCAAATAATTTAATTTAGTCCACCCAAGTAATTTAGTTTAGGCCATCCACCAAGAATTATGCATTCTTATTTAAAGATAATAAAATTTGTTCTACTTTATACGAATGAATGAAAAAAATCTTGGGAGCTCTGCCTCCGAACCCCTGTAAATATAAGCCCACCCTATCTCGAATTCCTGACTCCGCCACTGTCGTCACCCGTTTCAAATATTTCAAGTGCAAGGCTTCAAATGTAATTCGACTGCACTTGAGGGGGTTCATTGGAGATATTAATATTAAATGATACATTTCACTACAAACTTAAACTTTTGGTTGAGATGTCATTCACCAGTATATAACCGCATGTACTATAAAATGCGATCTAACACTGTCAATTTGTACAGTGTTGTTACCTTTTTATCCTTACTTTTATTTGATAGAAATAGGCATTTTCTTGCTTTGTCACTTGCCCAATTTTCGAACATATCAGAAGAAAAGTGAGAAAATTTTCCCCCGTTTCCTTCCGTATCGATCACAAAATCAACTTATTTGAAGCAATTTGAAGAGAATTTGGCATAGATTATGCATAATATATGTGCCTTTTACTTGTGGCAAAAAAACCTATGGGTGCATTTTAAATCCATAATAACTAATCTCTTGTACTTGTTAAGAATTTGGATTGAGGGATTTGGGGATGGATTTCAAATCCCCACCCATCATTTTTTGGTGTTTTTTGAGCAATTGGGGTAGATTTTAAATGACTCCAAATTGAATTAATTTCAAATACTTCCTTTAAATTCCTTCCCCAAATCAAATCCTTCCATCCAAAATGGACGTTGATTATTCGGTTGTCAGTTGTCACCGACTCCCTAATCAAAAATTGAGGGGATGTTTTCAAAATATGAATTTATAAGGGGTTGTTTAAAATGAAAAGGAATGGATGGACTAATATGTAGTGAAACTTAGTCTTGAGGGCCTAATTGAAATAACCACAATAAGTAAACGCTCAATAATAATTTGAAGTCAATCATACATTAAGTCCTATACGTTTTCAAGCATTGAAAGGTCGTGTGCTATACAGATACTTTTGACAATTTCAATTTCAATTTTTTTTTTAATTTTTTTTTAGAACAATACTTTTGACAATTTTAAGTCATACAAATCCTCTAATTTTATATTATGCAACTTGAACAAAAAAAACATAGTAAAATTAAAATCAAGCCTAAGAAGAAAATATGGTGTCTTTGTCACGCAATAATAGAATATGGATCAATTATGACCTGACCAAGTCAAACCATAAATAGTATATGAACACATGCTTAATTCTGTTAGTATGACTAGAATATTAATGAAAATGACCAAAAGTATTAAATTTTTGAAACATGAGGGATTGAATACATTTCTTTTTTAATAAGAGGAGAAAATATGAAATCGAGGTAAACTTAAGGGACTAAACGTGTACTTTTCCCATTTATGGAGACATTAGTTAAAATAAGGTATTTTGGTAATAACTCTTTCACATGAACTACGATAACGCATAATTTATGAGACAAATAATTTACAACGTTTATATTTTGTGAGATTTACCGAACACAAACAGAAAATAAGATATATATATATATATATATATATATATATATATATATATATATATATATATATATATATATATATATTTTGGTTGTAACTCTGGCATTTTAAACTTCCTGCATTTATTCAAGTTGCGTTGGAAAACCAACATAACGTAGATCTATATTTTCATGTTTTATTGTTTTCTGGTTGCATCATTGTGAAATACAACAATAAAAAATTAATATAAAAACATGAATTATGTCTTAAAACCGTCAAGTATTTTTGTCTAATAAGAAATCAAGAGTTCAAAGAAAAACTCAAGAAACAAAATATATGACATCAAAAAACCAAAAAATGGAATAAAAGGTGACGTCCCATAATCTAGTGGCCTATATATTATGTGTCTGTATATATAAATATGTCTGCTGGTAAACATTTTAAATGGGGGGTATCCTTTTCCTTGTTTTAGGTCGACATTTTTAACGAGGCTCCTATGTGCCTTTTCGGAATAAAAGTACAATTTTTTTAGGGGAAAAAAAAAAATATATATATATATATATATATATATATATCTTCGTGGCGTAATTTGTGGGATAAACAAATATACAAGTACTAATAAACAGATATACAAGTATAAAAAATATATATATATACACAGGTATATGTAGATGTTCCAAGGAAGGAAGTCTTTGCAAATGAATCCAACATTTGCAAGAGTGGACCTTTTTGAATGTAGCATTTAAGTACTTTGCACTCTAAATTTTTTTATAACACTTTGCACCATCGAAAAGTAATAAATAATTCACATTGCTCCCCATTTGAAGTTTCAAGATTAATAAGGATAATTTTTTATTTAGTATGCAAATATAATTGCAAAAATAGAATTCTCATACAAAATCATGAAATTATTGGATCGGTACATTTTTCATTGGAATTGATAATTAAAAAAGTTCGTTCATTTTTTTTTTAATGAAAATATATATTTTTATGTAATTTGGTGAAGAAGTAGTTCAAAGGTTGAAAATTAATAATTTAAATATTTTTTTTTCTCCACAATTGTTTCTAAACAAATATCAATTGAGCGTAATGTCATAATTTATTACCTTTCAATGGTGCAGAGTGCAAAATACTATATTTTGAAGGTGCAAAGTGAAATTATCATTTCTTAATGTATTTTCCAGGTTGGAAACAGTACGGTTTTAACACATTTCCCTTTGTTTACTCGTTGACATACAACATAATATACAAGGGTCAATTACAACGCCTTTGAGGTCAGTCAAATTACGAAAAACCCTGTTATGTTTGTGTAATCACAACTCTTCCTCTCCATCAACTATAAATCTTCTTATACGTCCACTTTTATGTTTTAAATTCAACATAATTTTCTAGAGTTTGTGCAATCTTCTCTAGTTTGTATTCGTTTCGTGCAAAAATGCAATTTCTGATGCACTACAATCTGATATTTATAACCCAAAAAACACATCTTATGACCATCTTGCTTTAAAATGTGGAGCTCGAATGGTGTAAAACGGACACAAACTAGAGAATATTCCATATACTCTCGAAGATTTCACTAAATTTGATACTGCAAGAGTGGACGTATAAGAATATTCATTGTTGATGGACGGTTGTAATTACCCAAACATGAAGGGTTTTCGTAATTTAACCTTACCTCAAAGGGTGGCCGTAATGTATCCAAATATATAGTCTTAAAATTTACCGGTTACGTTGTGGGATATATTTTACATATTAAGAGTAAATTGCATTTACTACCCCTGTAAAATTCGCAACTGCACGATCCCCTGCATAAAAAAATTAGTAAATGCCCCCCTATGCGTACTTTTAGAATGCACATTCGACCCATATACTTTATTCCCATTGACTAGCTGTGAAAAGACCAAAATACCCTGAGTAAGTTTGTTATATTATACGTTGGAAATTTTTTCATTATATTTAATAAAATTTTATGTTTTATTTCTATTTTAAACAAATAAAATACACAACATATTATTAAATATAAATATATAAAAAGGAAGAAAAAAAGGGCAAATTACGGCCACCCCCTATGTATGGTCAAATTACGAAAAGACCCCTCTTGTTTGGGTAATTACAGCCACTCCCCTCCTTTTAAATATTTTTACGTAAAATTTATGTAATTCGGTTATTTACCGAACCAAATCGTATATTTTGTTCGGTAAACGGTATGAAATGTTGGCGTGCCGAAATTTTGGTCCGGTTTTACCGAATTAACATCCCTAAATTTACCTCTGGAGGGGTCTTTTCGTAAGATAAATGTATAGTTGAGGGGGGTGGCTGTAATTACCCAAACAAGAGGGGGGTTTTCGTAATTTGACCATAGCTCAAGGGGGTGGCCGTAATTTGCCCAAAAAAAAAACCACCTTCCCAGCAAACACAGTCGTCTTCCCCGCAGAGCCCCCCAACCGACCCTCCCCATTCAAACCCACAGTCCTTTATCCACCATTTCTGCCCATCAGCCGCTCTTGCTCCGCCACTACTGCCCGCACTTCGTTCATCTTCGACGAAGAGGGATTTTTTCCTCACCTCCGACACATATCCTTCCACCCGACAATTCCAACGCTGCAAAACCACCTTCTGCAATTCTTCAGGTTCAGAAATTTTGGAGAGGAAGAAGAGAAAACGAGGAAAGAAATTAGGGGATAGGTTTAGGATTTTAATTAAGTTCTGAAAAATTGCAATTTAACCCTTGGATTTGTTTTAAAAATTCAATTTAGTTCCTTACCTTTAAAAATTATATGGTTAAGGGCTGAATTTTTTTATTGCAAATAACCACGGGGTAGTTTTGTCCTTTCATAAGCAAAAGGGAAGAAAAAATCGCAAATGCGGCGAGTGAGCGGTGAGCCGCACGATCAGCTCCAAGGGGGTTTTCGCCTCTGACTAATAAGCATAGGGGTATTTGCTAATTTTTTTATGACAGAGGGGGAATCGTGCAGTTTCGAATTTCATAGGGGTAGTAAATGCAATTAACTCTACATATTAATACCAATATATTACTATATACAATGTGTTCTTATAAATTTAAATTTCAGTTTTATTTTTCCCAGCTGTTCACATCAGAAGAATATAATTTTTTTCCTTGTTTTCTACCATTTTTGTCCCTTTTCCGACCGGCCATTGATGTAAGATATCTCCGCTAATTCTCTGAGATGCATCGTAAACTGAATATATTCCGGAGACGAGACCCGGCCAAGCTCCAATCCGTTCCACGTGCTGGATCGGCCAAGAAAGATAACCCGCCACCGAAGATACTACAGTTAATCAACACTCCGATGCCGCCGTCGCCAAGCGAGCTCCAGGCGCTGCCAAGATTCGGCCCGCTTTACAGCCAAGGTACAAGAGAATCTTACTGGAGCTTTAAGGAGGAAGCGTGGAGCATTGTAGAACAATCGGGAGGCATAAACAATAACGATATCTACACAATCATGGGGAGAGCAGACATAGAAAAAGCTGCAAGAGGTAGCTACGTAAACGACGCGAATAACCTGCTGCAGTCTGAATTCATCTGGATGATGATCAAAGACGGATGCTTCTTCCTCCACCTGGCACTGCTACTCCTCGGAGCCTCCGACCACTTGGGATACCCTAGCGGCCATTTAATCTTCGGCGGCCGACAGAAGGCAAAGGACATCAACGACTGGATGAAGGCCATGTTATTTGTCGGCAACCAGATTCCGGCCATAGTTATCAAGGAACTGATGAAGCAGAACTTTTTCCAGCAACTGGTTAGAAATAATCAAGGAAAATGGGAGGAGCCTCGAGGTATATTCCGGCTGGCCCTGTACCAGTTACTCGGTTTACCGCCGAGCCAAGGAGGAGTAATAATCTACAATAACGATGATGATTTTTTTGGAGAGAACACAACTGACCTACTCCATGGCCTCCAGTGCATGGTTCTCGGGTCGGTACCGAAACCGAAGATAAATATAAGTACTAGCAACGTGGACTTCGAATCGGGCCAACACGGTATTGTTCCGATTGAAGACGGCCAGAGATTCCCCAGTGCTGTCGAGATGGAACAAGTTAGCATTAGCTTCAAGAGACAAACGAGAGGCCGGGGAGCGAAAGATATCCAGTTTTCGGAGAATTTCCACGGGGCTTCTCTTCGCCTGCCTGTTTTCGCGGTGGGCGATGACACGGAGCTGGTGTTTCAGAGTTTGATAGATTACGAGAAAACCCAGAAGAATTCATCTCCGACGAACAGCAAGATTATTAATAGATGGGGGGTCTCCTCATACGTGCGGCTAATGAAGGACCTTGTTCGTGGCCGGGAAGACGTAAAGCTATTGGAGAAGCAAGGAATCATTACATCGTGCGACCTCAAACATAAGGATAACTTGCCTGGAGTTCTAGGCCGGCTCACCGGTTGCGAAGGGTTTATCACATCGGAACTCGACACTGTGAGGCTGCTCACGACACACTATTCCAGACCTGCCGTGTGGGGGAATCTCAAGAAATCTCTCAAGATCCTCATCACCTTTGTCATCAGCTTCTTCGTCATGTTCGTGCTTACGTTTCTTCAAACTTTTTATACGATTTATGAATATCACCACCGAAACGCACCACCACTACCACCACCACCACCACCACCACCTCCTAGTTAACGTTAACAATTCATAGTTTACCATTTGTGGTGGTTCTTCTCAGCCTTTTGTTGTTGTTAGCAGTTACACAGTAAATGGTTTTCTGTATTTAGCTATGTATCAAAATTCAACATCCTCTTCTCCGATTTTTTTTTTCCTCAGAAATCAAATATCCTGAGTTTGAATTTCCCTATCGACGCTTTAATTTATATGTTAAGTATGTCACACAAGGTTGTCTCCCATGTATGTTACACAGACACTCCAACTTTCTAATGTATCCATGTTCCGGACACGTTTCGTGTAGACGCCTGCCGGACTTTAGTGTTGAAATATTTAGTTTCAATGTTTTTTTACATTAGGACAAAAAAATGCGCACGGACGCATTATGTAATGCCATTCCAGATTTTTTTACCCCAAACGTTGATGTGCACATTTCGAGTTTTTTACCCAATTTTTCCTCAAAATGTTTATTTCTTTTCTCTTTATCATAATTGATATATACACAGTGTACGAGGGAAATAAATAGATAATATCAAACATTTCTCTATGTAGATATACTAGATTTCAGCCTAAACGGCAAAACCCAATGCTTCCATGTTCTCAAAACACAGATGCGACAACACGCATGCAATGTGCTACAAATACTCGAGAGCCACTTTTCACGGGTGATTTAGTCACACGAGAGTAAAACCTCCTTTTATATACTGCAAACACGAAAACGGCATTTCAACAAGTTTCTCAACTTCAAGAGCTTTGCACATTAGACTGTTCAAAACCAAATTCGATATCGAACTTTCCTCAGGCCCCACAAAACCTCTACACACAACAAGAGAAGTATTACACACCCAAGGCACAGAAACCGTGTAAGCAAAACCATTACCAGAACTACCCTTCCCTAACAGAGCATCTTTATAAGCACCGCACACTTTCGACACGTGTCTTCCCATCGGCAAAGAGGATAAACCCGGTTGACTCAGTGAGTCGTCTTCAACGAAATCAGCATCCGTGTGCAGATTCACCACAACTGTTCCATGATCTGGGTGAAGCCTATCACCCAGATTCCGTAAAAACGGAGAATTGGGTTCCCATAACTTGTGTGGAAAAATGTCTTCGCCGTCATAGGCATCGATAAAGATGATGTCATACATATCAGTGCTCTCGAGAATGAACTTCTCGGCATCGGAATTGAACAAGAGTAGCCTTTCGTGGGTGCCTTTCCAGAGTAACTTGTCGAGAGGGTTTGGTTTTGGATAAGCCCGTTTACCAGATGATGTCACGACTGAGTAAGAAGGAAACCCCATTGCTTGGATTGAAGCTGAGATTACAGTAGGGTCTATTTCAACTGTGTGAACTATAGCACCTGAAAACGATTCCATTTCCACCACTTCAGTAAGAGTCGATAGCAAACTGTACCAGTTAATTCGTTTTTCTAACAAAAGAATGATATGCCATATCTTACAATATTTGGAAAGAAGAATATATATATACACATATATATATATAGGGTAAATTACGGCCAGCCACCTGAGGTAAAATCAAATTACGAAAAAATCCCTCTTGTTTGGGTAATTACAACCACCTCCCTCAACTAAGAATCTTCTTATACGTCCACTCTTATAGTGTTAACTTCAACATAATCTTCCATTCCGTTGAATGTGCTCTAGTTTGTACTTGTTTTGTGCAAAAATGCAGTTTCTGATACATCACAATCTGATATTTTCAAGCAAAAAGACACATCATATGATTATCTTGTTTCACATTGTGGAGCTCGAATGGGATAAAACTGGAGAATATTCCACATAATATAGAAGATTCCACTAAATTTAACACTGCGAGGGTGAACGTGTAAGAAGATTCGTAGTTGAGGGGTGTGGTTGTAATTACCAAAGATGAGGGTTTTGTTTTTGTAATTTTACCATATCACAGAGGTATGGCATCATCATCAAATGCAGAAGTTTGTTTAGTTTCCGAACCTGGAATTTTACTAGCGAGAAACAACGGCAGGCTTCCACCACCATGGCCGATGCATAAAACGTTCATATTTTGCTTGCCTCGTACAGCATTCTTGACTAAATCCCCGCTACTTAATAAGATGGTAGCCAATCCAACAGATACCATGCTCTTCACATCTGCAGACAAACATATAAACCAATAAAACAGAGCCGAACATTTGTATAGTCTTCGAAGTTCGAAAGAGAACGTCCAAATAAATAATCTCGTTCATATTATGCCGCTGGCATCCAACGACATTAAACTCTATGAATTGCGGGAAATAAACACCTTCTTTCGAAAACTTTTCCAAAATATACGAAAGCATCTATACATTTGCGGGAAAATTTTATGAACAAGAATTGTGAAAGGAAAAAGTCCGATGGAAATTACATGGTACAGCTAGACAGTGTGCCTGCTGCATAAAGCACAACGAGCCAGGTTCTTTTTCATTACGTGCAGCCAAAATTTTAACGGTGCTTTCGCGAGTATAGTCATTAAAGTGAAGTGTTCTCCACTCGTAACCAATAACTCGGAATTCTCCTTCGTCTTTAGAATCTGGAAATAACTCTGCATGCCTCTGTTTAAGCCATTTTTCAGTCTTTGGCCAGTACGATCTGTCCTGCATCAATTTTATACTAGGTTAGTGACTATTATAATACAAAACAATTTCAAAGTTCGATTAAAACTTAAAAGTACTATTATTTAAAAGTAAAAATTAAATGAGATGAAAGGCAATAATAGATCAAGTTATAGATTACTCTGCAATGAAAACCAGAGGATTTAAACACTGGATAGATGACAGTAACATTAATTTGATAATCAAACTAAGCTTATGAATTAAAATCAATCAGGGCTAGGGGTGGAAATTGGAATGGAATTTCTAAATTCCGCCAATTCCGATCCGAAAATATCCGAATTTGGAACCGTATTTTTTACTACGATTTTGAAGTTTTGATTTCTGATTTTTCCGAATTTATTTGGAACGGAATCGGAATTGTATATAAAATTACTAGAAATTCTGATTTCCAGTCCGATTTTAGTTTTGAATATTTCTATTGTTTTTTGAAATATGTAATATAACTTTCTGATATATTTTGTAATTCCATAATATAACTTATGTTATATTTTATATGAAAAATATGAATAGCGAACGGCCAAGTAAATTATAACCTCAGAAATATAATTGGTACCAAAAACTCACTGTTGCATTTTTCCTTCTCAGAAAATCTCGGTTTCAATTTGTTGTTCCTAAATGTGGTTTTAATTATTGCGTTTTGTCCCTCTTTTATATTTTCTTGCATTTTCCTGCAAAATTTCAAAAAAGATAGAAAAATATTGTGAAAATTCGCATTATATCCGAATTTGGAACAAGAGATTATAAAAAATAGGAATGATCTTTTGCATTCCAATTTTTTTCCATTTTTTACTTCCGAAAAAAATTGAAAATTTCCGAAAAAGCCATTTCCGATCCATTCCGTCCAATTTCCACCACTAATCTGGGCTAAATCAGAGCTTAACCAGATATTCCAAACATCATACAACTGCACTAACACTATCAAATATCAATATTACCAACATCGTACTCAAATTCAAATGCAGTTGATTCCTTCATACTAAAGAATATACCGTTCATAAAAAATTCAACATTAAAAAAAGTCAAAACAGATTATAAAAACAAGCAGTGCATTTTACTCTACATATATAAACTCACCGGTTTGGAAGAAGGGTGAGCTAGCACAGAAACGACGCCGTTTCCGGTATCGGAAACTTCTCGGAAAACTGTGCGGCTGTTAGAGGAGCCGCTGTCCCACCACTCTGAGGAGTAAAACCAGTCGCCTTCGTCCTCGATACGGCGGCGATTAATCGCCGTCGAGTAGCGGCGGAGGCTTGATTTTAGGTTGAGCCTCGCCGAATTGAACATTTCTGTAATCAGAAGCTTATTGAAATAACTGTTTTGGTTGAACACAAAAAGCCCAGGCTGAAAGCAAATATTAGGGTTTAAGGTTTTGACTTGGTTAATACTTTAATTATCGTCTACTTATGATTGACTGTTGATAATTGAAGTGAACAAATTTCAAACAAGAAAATTACAGTTTTCACCCCTCAAGTTTGCACTGATTTCACATTTGGTCCCCTATATTCATAAAACACATTTGGTCCCTCCTCATGTACTAATAATTTAGGGGTTATTTTACATCCCCTAGCCACCAAATAAACTAGGGATAAACTCAAGCCCAAATCATCCTTTCACATACCCCCTGGGGTAGTGAAAGTACTATACTACCCTTATGTGCAATTTTCGGCCAGACTGCATTCAGCATTTATGGTCCTGCATTTATCATTTTCGCTGATTTATTTATTATTATTTTCTTTTTTTTTTATTTTTTTTATTTTTTATAAATCTTTTTGTTAAATATATATATATATATATATATATATATATATATATATATATTTTATTATTTATTTTCAAAACAATATGTTTACAGTACTGAAAATAACTACATGTAACTATAGTACCTATAGTAATTCATAGTTATGTTCGTTTTTTCCCCATATTTTTAGTCGATCAATTGTATACACACACGAATACTGACTTATACAAAATAAATTCATAAAACCCCTACAAAAAATTTACAAATTTAAATATTTTTATTATAAATCACATCAGAACCAATAAAATACAAATCGAAAATACATAAATATACGCATATGTAACTACGTGTAACTACATGTTACTATAGTAATGTATAGTAATGTATACAGTCTGTTGAACAGATCTGATGTAACTTAAAAAAACAAAAAATTGACACCTTCAAGGAAAGGATCAATGACCTTCATTAAGCTGCAATTGCAAATCAAAACAAAAAGAAATTACTTTAGTGCAAATCAACAAATTTGAATAAAAACATCAAAACACTAAAAAATCACCAAACATTAAGAGATCGAGAGATAGAGAAAGAGGTTATTGCTGGGAAATGCAAAAAAATATAGAAATAAATCTGAAAAGATAAAAATAAACGAAATTACCATCAAAATATAAATCCCGACGAGAGGAATCCAACGGTGGATGACCCGTCAAATTTCGACGGGTGGAACACAAAATAAAGCTCCGGCAAGACCACCGTACTCGAATGAAAAAAAAATTGCAGAAACAGATCCGCGCTCGAAACTGAATGAAATCACCACCAAAAGAAAGAGCTTGACGAGAGGAATCCAACTGTAGTTAAACCATCGAATTCCGACCACCGGAGAGAGAGTTATGGCTTCGGGAAGCAATTTCGCCGGTGAGAGGTTTGTAGCGGCGGGATTTTGAATCTGGGAGAAGAAGAGAGAGACCGTGAGTGGCTAGGGTTAAAACTGATTTTAGAAGGGTATTATAGGAACTTCAGGGTAGCCCAGGGGGGTATGTTAAAATATTTTCGAAATGAGGGGGGTTTCACCTAGAGTGTAATCCACTTGGTAGTTAGTTCTATATAATTTGGAAATGAGGGGGTCTACAAAATAATCCCAATAATTTAACATTTTTTGTCATTTCAGTTAATTTACTGTTTAGCCCGAAAATTGACGGAAATGACTAAAAGTATTACATATTTGAAATATGAGGGACTAAATGTGTTTTTTTTTGTGAACATGGGGTCAAATGTGAAATCGATGCAACCTTAAGTGGTGAAAACCATATTTTTTCCAATTTCAAACATTCAAAATTCATCTTTGATTTTCTAAAAAAAATTCATTCATAATAAATTACTCGTAATATTTTTGATTATGTAATTGGTCAATTTTTATATAACATTTTAAAAAATTACTCGCAGCCAATCATATAAGTGCACTAGGTAAACTTAAAAAAAATGTTTAATTATGGATAACCCCTCAAAACACATTTATTAATATTACAGGCCCAACTCTTTTTTTGCATTTTGAATTATCCTCATACGATGATATTATGAATTGACATACCTCAATTATTTTATCATAACCCAGTTTTACCCTTTTTAATTTATTAACCCTAGAAACTAGGGGTGGAAATCGGACGGAATGGATCGGAAATACCTTTTTCGGAAATTTTCCAATTTTTTTCGGAAGTTAAAAATAGGTTTCAATTTCCGTTCCAAAAAAATCGGAATTTCAAAATCCATTCCAATTTCGGAATACCTCGGAATCGGCGGAATTTCGGAATTTTCGGAAATT
Organism: Erythranthe guttata; assembly: GCF_000504015.1. Next base: position 416,010 of record NW_012192892.1, read on the forward strand.
GCATTAATTCTTAATTTTTTGTTCCAAAATCGAAAATAATGGTAATTTTAAGATTTTATTTCCTAATATTTTCGTAATTTTTCGACAAAATGCAAGAATCCAAAACAAAGGTCAATAAGATGAAATGTCAACACTTGTAAAAACAACATAATCAGCTTATCAAAGCAAACATAGTGTTGGGTGGCCGTTCAAATAGCATTAATATTACAGACCTTTAATCAAATGAATTACACAGATTAATAAGCCTAAGGGGAAGGGGATTAAGACTTAACAAATAAATTACAGAAATAAATAATAATAAGAACGAATCTGGGGCAGATCGAAAATCTGCCCGTTTTCGGCTCCGGTGGAGAAGATGACACAGCAACGGCTCAGTCCTCGTTTCCCGTGTCCACGTCCGGAGTCCAGTCGGCGGCAGCCAGCACACTCCCGGTGTCAAGCTCACAGATCCACGCCCAGCAGTCAGAACATCATCCGAGTGCTCAGATCTCAGCCTCACTCCGACTGTAGTCTCAACCCAACCCAAAACCCCAACGAATCGAACTCACACACACAGTGTTTCCCCAGATCTGGTACCCTCACTCACAGAGGTCACGAAACCACTCACCACAGAGAGGTTTAAGACAAGAAGGTAGAAGATGGGAAGATTTCGTTGTTCTCGTTGTTCTCTTCATCGTCAAGAAGAGATGTATATATACTCGTGCAGCTGCATCAAGAAAGGAAAGGGAATCGACCGAATCTCCGACCGCCATGGAAACCGGCGAAAGATTCGGCCGTTGAGAAGAAGAGAGAAGAGAGAGGTGCAGCTGCTAGGTTAGGGTTTGGAGGCTTTGTGAGAGAGAGAAGATATATATATGTGGCATGGATGGCTGAGATCGAGACTTATCAATCAACGGTCCAGATTGACTCTGCTTGGGCTTTATGTGAGCTGCTGGGCCGACACCAAGGGAGTGGGCTGCACAAGGTGGGTTAGCAGTTTTTGGGCCAAATAAACATTTGGGCCCCTTTTATCTAACAATCTCCACCTGGGCCCAAATGGACTATCGGGACAAAATTGGGATATGAGGTCATCATTGCCGTTTTAAATGTACCTGCACAACAACACACAAAGTCAGCACCGTACATTAAAAGATTAATCACACAGATTAAAAAAGTAGGGGCAGTCACGAAGACAGCCCTTTAATTACACACAGTAATTAGGATTGAGAGATTAGGCTCAAGCTTTTCAAGCAAGAGCGAAACTTCTCGAGCGGTAGACACTTAGTACCCATATCTGCTGGATTAAATTGTGATGGAATTTTTTCCAGCTTGATAATACCCTGTTCCACAATATTACGAATAAAGTGATACTTAATCTCAATGTGTTTAGTACGATCGTGGAAAACCGGGTTTTTACATAATTGAATTCCTGATTGGCTATCCGAGAAAACGGTGACATCCTTTTTAAGAAAACCAATTTCGCGCAGAATGCCTTTAAGCCATATAGCTTCTTTCATTGCCTCGGTGGCAGCGATGTATTCAGCCTCGGTTGTAGATAGGGCTACAATATTCTGCAGTTGCGATTTCCAACTAATGCATGATCCACACAAAGTGAAAACATAAGAAGTGGATGATTTCCTACTATCTCTATCATTCGCAAAGTTGGAGTCAACATAGCCAATTAATTCAATTTCAGTTTCAGATTTAGAAAAATTTAGGCCAATATGCAAAGAATGTTTCAAATAACGAAGAAGCCATTTCAAAGCTTCCCAATGCGGCATACCTGGGTTCGACATATAGCGACTCAAACAACTTACCGCATAAGCTATATCAGGACGAGTGCTTACCATCAAGTACATCACAGAACCTATCGCATTGGCATAAGGAACATTTTGCATAGAGTCAATTTCAGTTTCAGTCTTGGGGGACTGATCCTTACTTAATTGAAAATGGGCAGCTAAAGGCACGTTTGCAGGTTTAGCATTAGACATGGCAAATTTTTCTAAGATCTTACTCACATAAGAAATTTGATTCAAGAATAGCAAATTATTATCTCGATTGCGATCAATGTTCATGCCCAATATTTTCTTAGCATCCCCTAAGTATTTCATGTCAAATTGTTCACTTAGACGTATTTTCACATGATCAACAGATTTCACACAAGGGCTGATTATGAGCATATCATCGACATAGATCAACAAGAAAATAGGCACAGAGCGAGTATCTTTGAAGTAAAGACAAGGGTCATAATCACTTTTCTTAAACTTCAATGAAAGCATGCAAGAATCGAATTTCTTATTCCATTGCCTAGGTGATTGTTTCAAGCCATATAAAGATTTTTTCAGCAAACACACATATTCAGGCCTTTTAGCATCTACGAAGCCCTCGGGCTGTTTCATGTAAATATGCTCATCTAATTCACCATGCAAGAAAGCAGTTTTTACATCCATTTGTTTCAATTCCCAATTAAAATGCGCAACTAATGCAAGCATAATACGAACAGTGGTAAATTTAACAACGGGAGCAAAAATTTCAGTATAATCTATACCTTCCTTTTGCGTGAAACCTTTAGCAACAAGACGAGCCTTATACCTAATGGAGTCTACCTCATCCTTAACCTTAAACAACCATTTGCAGTCTACCAAAGAGCAATTAGCAGGTTTAGGAACAAGAGTCCAAGTTTGGTTAACATGCAAAGAGTTCATTTCTTCTTTCATAGCATTTAACCATTCAGCTGATTTATCAGATTTTAGAGCATCCCTAACAGTTTTAGGTTCATTGCTATCTATAGATTCAAACACATTGAAAACATGAGAAGCAAGATGAAAGCTATCAAAACGTTGTGGAGGCCTAGCATTTTCACGTCTAGGTCGATCTCTAGCAAGTTGATAATCAGACAAGTCATCCACATTAGGCAAGTCATGTTGAACATTTTGGTCATGCAAACTTTCAAGTATTTCAGATTCAATATCAGGCAGATTTTCAGATTCAATATCAGGCAGATTTTCAGATTCAACAGTAGGCAGCTCCACCTCATTTGGAGCAGCCTCTGAATTCACAGCATTATGCACAACAAGGCAAGGAAAAACAGATTCATTAAAAATCACATCACGACTAATAGCAGTTTTATAGCCATGTTCCCCTTTAACCCAAAGTCTATAACCTTTAACCCCTTCAGGATAACCCAAGAAAACACATTTCACAGAACGAGGTTCAAGCTTATCACTTTTATGATGCATGAATGCAACACAACAAAAAACACGTAAGTTGGACAAATCAACCTTTTTACCCGACCAAACACATTCAGGCAAATCACCATTTAAAGGCACAGAGGGAGACCTATTAATCAAATAGGTGGCAGTCAAAACAGCCTCACCCCAAAACATAGTGGGTAAACCCGAAGTGGCGAGCATGGCTCGAACCCTCTCTAAAAGAGTTCGATTCATACGTTCAACCACTCCGTTTTGCTGAGGGGAGTAAGGAACAGTTTTGTGCCTTTTAATACCAGATTCAGAGCACATAGCATCCATTTCTTGATTACAAAATTCTGTGCCGTTATCTGTCCTAAGGGTTTTTATCCGTTTTCCTGTTTGGTTCTCAATATAAACTTTCCATGTTTTGAACTTATCAATAACATCAGATTTTTGTTTCAACAGGAAGACAAACACCTTACGAGAAAAATCATCAATTATGGACATAAAGTAACGGTTCCCACCATGTGTAGGAATACTGGCAGGACCCCACACATCAGCATGCACATACTCAAGAATATCAGAACTTTTAGAGGGATTGGGGAAAGGGGTTGGTTGAAAAGAAACACGAGTTTGCTTTCCAACGATGCAAGAGTCACACATAGTAACCTCAGACACTTTATCATTGCCAAAATAGTGATTGTTATGCAAAATGCTGAGGCCTTTATTACTAATATGACCTAGTCTATTATGCCACAGAATAGAATGATCACTTTGGACAGCATTCACAGAAGCAGATGATTCAGAATGACATACATACATATTTTGCATTCTCATGGCCTTAAAACATAGAAGATTACCCCTCATAATTTGCATACACGAGTTTGCTCTGATACCACTGTTGGGCCCCGTCGGGATAGCACGAACTCCACATTGGTATGATATTATCCAGATTGGGCCGGGCCCAACTGGTTTTGCTCTTGGATTTCCCCAAAAGGCCTCATAATTTTCATGCAACCATTTCCCCAACCACCATGAAACCCATCATCTTCTAAGATAGCCCATGAAATCAGATTTTCACTCAAATTAGGAACATGCCGCACATTTTGCAAAGTTAACACATAACCAGTTTCAAACTTTAAGCAAACAGTTCCAATTCCATGAACTTGGCGTTTTGTGCCATCAGCCATAGTCACATTGCAATTATTCAATGATTCATAATGGGAGAAAACATGTTTCATAGGAGTCATATGATGTGAGCATGCAGAATCTAAAAGCCAATCATTTTCACCAAGAGATGATAGCACAGAATTCACACAAGCATGTTCACCAACCATAAACACATCACCAAGATTATTATCAGAAACATGATTAGCATGCTGATCATTAGAGTGCTTATTAGGCTTAGTACAGTTCTGAGCATAATGACCAGGTTCACCACAATTATAGCACTTACGACTGTTAACACGAGTTTTTGACTTACTCCTGCCCCTGCCCTTTTTCTTTTGAAAATTGTTTTGATGAGAACTATTTTGAGAAACATTTTGGTTACTGGAGGAAAGCTTATTTGAAAACCGGTTTTGCTGCCTTCCTCTCACAAAGTTTACCTCACCAAAACTCTTATTGCTTTTGTTAACTCTCAAATCCAGTTCTTTACTCTTTAAACCGTTTATGACAGTGTCAAGAGAAATATTATCCCTGCCATACTTAATAGCAAATTTCAAATCGTTGTAAGAATCAGGGATTGCATTTAACAAAACAATGGGAGTATAGTTATCAATACTTTTGTCTCCCGTCAGTTTAATATCCTGAACTAATCTGGTAAACTGATCTATGTTCTCATCAATATCTTTGGTTAGATCCAATTTGAATCTAAAAAACTTTTCGAGTAAAAACAATTTTGAGGGCAGAGAGGTTTCAGTGTACAACTCATCTAACTTTTCCCACAGACCTTTGGCAGAATCATGCATACCTACCTTTCTAATCACAGAGTCAGAAAGATTTAAAATAATGGCAGAGTAAGCAAGTTCATCAAGTTCTATTTTCTTAGAAGCAGTAGTTTCAGCAGCGTAAGATTCATCAATAGCCACATAGCATCTTTGTTGAATTAACACACCTTTCATTTTCTGTTTCCAAATAGAAAAATCACCCTTACCATCAAAAGGAGCCATAGAATAGACAGACATGGCAGCCATACAAATTTCAGCACAAAGCAAGATATTAGACCAATTTTTCACAATAGGCCAAAATTGGGACAGGTGCATATGCAACAAGGATAGACAATCTTGGAGACCCTCCCTCACAGGATTCCAGGGCACTTGCGGTCCGGTCAAGTGAGGTCGAGAATCCAGGTTATACCACCCTTTAATATTTATATATATAAGTGAACAGTTTATATATATGCAGCGGAAGAATAATGTTCACACAGAAGCAATAGTGGCACACAGACCACAACAGAACACACAGAGTGGCACACAGACCACAACAGAACACACAGAGTGGCACACAGACCACAAATCACACACAGTGGCTCACAGACCACAGAATCTAAAAGTAAGGCAGTACCAATCACA